>CANXYC011873505.1:0-17225 GCA_948193065.1 Aleurites moluccanus
CAATTCTAGGCCTAAAAATTAGGTCATATAACATGCATATATATATATTCCATGCATTCACATATAATTTTAACACATCATAAAGAAAGGAAAATAATTTCCCTAAAGGTCCCTATTAGGGTTTAGGCTAAGGTGTTACAGGTAAAGGCAATTATTGTTTAGGATTTTTTAGGGGGAGGGCCATTTCTATCTAGGCTTTAGGTAGGATTTTGGGGGGCAATATCTGCTTTAGGTGTAAGGGTTCAGGTCCAACTCTGTTTAAGGTTTGAGGTAAAGGTAGTTTATATTCAGGGCTCAAGGTCTCCATCTCTATTTAGGGTTTTACAGTGAAAGCCATTTATGTTTAAGGCTCAAGGGTTCAATACTCAAGGTTTCTAAGTCCTAAGGTAATGGTTGAAAGTGTTCAATATGATTGGAACAAAAAGATTAGGTAGACTCTCAACTAGTTAAAGGTACAATCTATACTTTATTAGGATAGAATGCATGTTTTATACATCATGAATGCATGGTTAAAAACTAGTTCATGATCATGGCTTAAATCATTTAAGGCACACATAACCTAGGGTTTAAGTTCAAGATTGATTACATGAAGACTAGGTGGTTTGGATTAAGGGTACCCGTCATACTAAGGCAATGATATACATAACCACATATGAGTCAAAAAGTCTCGTATGGGTCTAACAGTATTACTGCCCGTTAATCTCCAAAATGATTAAAGATTTATCGTGGGGTCATGCTTCTATTATCCCCCAACATACTCAAAGTATCAGGTCCGTGCTTCTTGCTATCTGAAGTTTTTGATTCGTAATTGGCTTTGCAAAGTAATGCATGAAAGTCAATAATTAAATAAAAAGGCAAAACAAAACTTACTTCAAAAAAAGAGTATTTATTTTCTTTCAAACTAATTAGTAGTTCTCTTGAATGTTTAGAAAAAGTTTACCCCCAGTGGAGTCACTAACTGTGAGGCCTCGTCCAAGTACTAAGATGCTTTTTCGGGGCGATTTTCCATGCAGTAAAGGTAGTTTTTGCCTTACATTTGTAAACCATATCTTTAACTTTTATTTTGAAAATTTGTAGAGTCGTCACCTTCATTTTTAATGAAGAACGAATGGAAAATTTGATTTAACTCCAAATTTAACTTAAGGATAAAATCACTAGACCTTTGAACCGGGACTAAGCTCAGGGACTAGGTTTTTGGTTTAAATAACTCTCATTTTGGATTATTATTTAACAATCGATTTATGAAAATAAGATTTCATGAACAAGTTATAAGAATGGCAATTATAAGATGCATGAATGAAGTGTAATAATACAAGTAATATAAAGTAAAAAACATAAAGCAAAAGAGGTTTAATTACATCAAAAAACCAAAAATAGGGGATGTTAACTTTAGCCCTTATGGGAATTCTAGGTTAACAACATATTTCCCAATATAAAATATACAATATTGGAAAGAAAAGAAAGGTTTTTTGGTGTTTTTGGATTTGAAGCTATGAGACAGCTTGCCTACGTATCCCTTTGAATGGAAATCAAAACCTACGCAGTTCTTCCTTTTTGTAAAGGGGTTAGGCATGATTTTAAAAAAAGTTGGGTTTTACCTCTTCCATTTTATCATATTTTGGTTCTTTTAATTAATATTTTACCAATTTAAAGAAAGAGAGATAAGTTTATAACACGATACCTTACTTCGCGACTTGAACAGATGGCATCTTAGTGTTCATCCAGATCGAAGTTCCACTTTTGCTTAGGTAACCAAATTAGTCTAATTAGTCCAAAGGTCTGATTATTGTCCAATTTTAATTATTAAGTTGAATTAATTAGTCAAATTAACACAAAAGTGATGCTAGATTGACTCAAAGAAAGATCAAATCTAGGTCTTTTATTCCTCTAACTTAAAGAGAGTTGAAGAAATCGATTCGAAATAAAAAAGAATTGAATCTCTTATGATAAAGAAAGTTGAATAAAGGGAAGAGAGAGCCAACTAAGAAAAATTCTATGTAGTTTTTATGGTGTGTTTTTTTAAGGCTGATGGAGGCTTGTATTTATAGGGAAAAGGCTAGGATCAGGTTGGATGAAAATTCAATGTGGAATTCAGAAAACCCAACGGGACCAGTTGGTGGCACTAAGGCTTTACATTGACTGTAGAGGGCTAGGCTTGTGGTGGTCGGAGCTTCCTATGCTGGCGGTAAGAGCTTCCCTTAGTGGCAATGCTGTTAGGTGCTGGTGGCTACTGCCAGTGGCAAGGCCAACTGCCGCCAAGGTCAATTCCAGCCCCTTTTGGTTCAATTCACCTGATTCAAAGTGGTTTGACCTCCGATTGACTTCGATCAGTCTGGCATGATCCGATTTGTCTGTATTGAAGGTGGTTTTGACTTTCAGTCGATTTCTCTTCAATCCGGCAAGGGCTCGAGTCTGCTTGGATGCAAAATCATGTGTTCACAGAGATCAACCTAGAACACATAAGGGATAGAGTTGGTATCCCCTATTGTGATGAAATAATTGCTTTATTTAGAGATGGTTGATATAGAGGAAATAATTGGAAAGATCTTAAATACAAAAGGGGATGTAAATGGCATTAAAGGAGTTACTTCTAAAAATAAGTATATTCAAGATGAAGGGTCTTGTGATGAGTTTGATCACCAACTCAAAGGAGACCGTAAGACTAAAGGAAAGGTCATCATAGAAGAGCCCATGGAATCTTCTCAAGATGATAAGTACAAAGCATTAGCTAAGCAAATTAAGAAGATGTAAATCATAATTGAGAGAAATGGACTTGAAAGGTCTTATGACATAGTTGACCTAGATCTTACTACTAATGAAGAACTTCCCCCTAAGGTTTAAAATGCCATACTTGCAAAAATTTGTCCAAGGCTACATTTAAGGCAGTATGTTACTGTTATGGGAATCATTGGATTATCTAAGACCCAAATCACCAAGTTCTTCATCTTATCCTTAACTAAAGCTATTATCTATTGGTATTATAACTTGGATAAGGAAGTCGTAATAGATTGGAGAAAGTTGGCCCAAAGCTTCATTAAATAGTATTCCTATAATATACAGATTGATGTCACCTTACGTGATTTGAACGTCATCCACCAAGAGTACAATGAACTTTTATCGAGTACTTGACTAGATGGAGGCAAAAGGCCACACAAATGAAATCTAGGCCTGATGTCAAAGACCAAATCAAAATAAGTGTGAAAGGAACTCTTTCATATATCTGTGAGAGGTTATGTTACGTACCTCTATCCAATTTTAGGAAGATGTATGAAGATGGAATCTAAGTAGAAGACATGTTGCTTGAGAAGAAAAGGAATCCAATTAGAAATATTGATAGTCACTCCAATCCTAGGGATGATCAACCAAGCTCCAATAGTGAGGAATTAGATGATTGGGAAGAAAAAGAACCCTAGATTTGGCTATCAAATAGACATTTTTCTTTTATGCATTGAACCTTGAATTCGTGAACACTTGGATATTTTCTTCAGTAATACTACTTATAAGTTAGATCATTTTTATGAGCTTATTTTATATGGACTTTATGCAAACATATTTTTTTAAGTTCGAGTATAGTTAAGTTGCATGACTTCATGTTTGAAGTGAGAGAGAGATGAAAAAAAAAACTCAGGGTCATTTATCTAGACTAGACTAAGCCAAGTTCCTAAAAGTTATCATTGATTCCTAAAACCATAAGTTAAGAGGAAATTACTTACTGGTCAAAAGCATTAAAAACATAGGGGCAAGTCTTTGCTTGAAAAATCATTAAAAGCAATAGACAAACATTGAAAATATGGGGGCAAGTCCTTACTTGAAAAATCATTGAAAGCTTGGGAGCAAAATGATGAGGTTGAGTTTGGCCTATATCTAGAGAAGCTATGAATATCTTAGAGATAGATTACCCAAAAAGATAAGATGAAAATTGTGATGGACTTTATGAGCTTACCACGAAGGCTTAAGTAACAATTCAAAAGGATTAGAATAGATTGGTAAATTTTGGAGAATCAAAATATGAGAGGATTGCCCAAATAATCTATAACTCTACCTCTCTAGAAAATCAATACCTTCTAGAATGCATTGGTCCCTATTTCACCAAAGTAATGAAAAGTTGAAAATAGAATGTTACTCAAGGTCAAAATAAAGTTCATTTCAAGAAGAAGTGAAATGATGCCCCCTAGGTAGAAAACCTTAAGAAGTCTACTTAGGCAAAAGTTAGGGAAATTGAGAGAATATTTGGTTGGAAAACCTAAAAGTGCTAATCAATAACAGATATGAAGTCATGAAAATATTTTTATACTCTTATTAGATGAATGAAGCTGCATGAAGCTAGTATAATACTTGTCTTGTAGAATGGATTCTACTTTGCATGTTTTTTAGGAAGAAACATCTTTGTATTCATGAAGTAACCAAATTTGAGAAAAGAAAAGAAAAGCTCGCTAAGTTGAAAACCTTAAAGGGAAACTTAGGCAAAAGTTAGAGCACGAAGATAAGAAATGAGATAGCTCGCTAAGTTGAAAACCCTAAAGGGCGACTTAGGCAAAAGTTAGAGCAAAAGAAATATTCTTCAAGTCAAATGAAAAGTAGAATTGCATACCCTTAAGTTGATGCTTGTGGTGTCTTTTGCGGTGATGGTTCAAATTCGAACCTAAGGGATATCAGTAAGGATTAACCAAACCGAGGAAAGAAGACGTCACTCGATTAAAGGTGTAACTGAGACCACAAATGTAGTGTATTTCCTTCCTATAAGAAAAGAGTGATGATTTTATCTGTCGCGACCCACTTTTGGATCGCGACGGTCCTAGGGTACGGGTAGACTTAAGGTCATCGGAAACCCATAGAACCCATGAACAATCCATTTATCAATCATTCAATCAATATTAATTCACTAATCAATATTTAAATCCCATTTATTACTTATAAATTTTATAAAAAAAAATTCAAAGTCCCCTTTGTAATTTTAACCTTAATCCCGACCTAAAACTGAGTCTCTCAAAAATTACACAGCCTGCACTAAAAATTATTTTACACTCCCAATAATTTGCCAACCTTATACCCTCAACTTCACAGTTCAACAGTCATACATAGCACTTCTAAATCTTTTTCAAAACATGAAAATTTCATTTTATTATTTATCTTTGTTACTGTCTTTATCACTTTATTATCATTGACATTTTCAATGATTATGCATTATACATTACATTTTGAATGTCACTGTAACATCAAATATTTCACTGTTCATACATTATTATAATACTCAATCATCTAATTATATATAGTACCATGGAGCTTTAAGAATTGTCACTAATGACCTTTAAAATTATAAACCACAATAGGTGAGTATAAAATACTCAGTGAGCATGCATACATCATTATATATGAGATATAAGCATATGATAATAAAAGATATCAACGGTAAGTAATAAGATATAATTTTGGAATCAATGAACAGGTAAACAATACTCGTATCATGTATATAAGACAGATAAAGAGATGGACTATATGTAAACATACAGTCTCTAATAGTATCAGTATAGACTATATGCGAACATATACAGTATCCAATAGTATCAGTATTACATCAGTATCAGTAAGCATAAAGTTGATCAGACCCTATGGCTAAGACCAATAACCACTCCCAGCTAAGGCATCAGTAATCAATGTGCATATTGCAGACAGTATGTACCCACTATCTTGTCAGAGAGGTAGCTCTGTCGAATCCATATGTAAATAGGCCAATGGAAATCAATAACAATATCAAGTATGCATTAAGAACATTTTGGTACAATGGCTTTCGATATACGGGTTTACTTATCAATCAGTACACAAAAGGCATTTCAATATCAATAGCAATCAATGAATATGGATAAATTTCAATCTTTAAGAAGATCTAAGAATGATCAACAATAACAAAGTGACATTTGATCAAGAAGGAAATATACTCATTGGGTCAACAAATTAAAATATGGGTATGCATAATGATGTATACATTACTCACCTTAGCTTATAACTTGAACATTTTTCTTTTCCTTTATCCTTGATTCTTTGCCTTATCTCTTATGGCATCCATCGTATCTCTTATTCATTCTTGACTCTATATATCCAATTAATTTCCATTTAGATACTATTTAACATTAACTTACATTACTTATATTTATATTAAAGAAAATTCCTCAAATTTTCAAGTTACTAGGGTTTTTCTATGCAAAATTCTTTACTAGCAGCCTGTGTTCCATTACTCATATCTCTCTCTACAATTATCCAATTACTTCAATTCTTACTCCTAATTAAAATTAATATATAAGGTTCTAACATATCCAAATTTCACATTAAAATCATTACTACACAATTTATAGTGTTAATTTAAACTTAGCTTTATAACCAGTCTTGATGCCTGCATTCTGCCTACAAATCTTATTCTAGTAGATATTGTTCTTTTGCTAATAACTCAATCAATAATTAACCAATTACTGTAATTACTTTTTCCTATTGAAAATATACACATAAAATTATAACATATCCAAATTTCAGAATTTTTGGATCACTGTACAATTATTAGTGAATTTCCAAAATTAAATTACTGCCCTAAAATCTCTATCCAGGCATGACCTATTTCTATGCCTATAATTAATTCCATACTCATCAAATTAAAAAACTATTTTACATAAATTTATATAACATATAAATTAACATTTTTCATTTTTAACACTTTCTCTAATTCAAACTTTAAGGTCCTCAAATTAATAGAATTTTGTAACCTATGTTCTGTTAAATAGTCATTTCGGACAGTCTATACTTATGACCTAATATCTCATAAACCACAATTCTAATTGTAAAACCCTTTTAAATAATTATATATAAGACATAGATTAACATTTTTCATGTTGAACACTTCTTCTAATTCTGTATCTATCATTATGTACAATAAAAATACAGTAGTATTTTTTCAGAACCCTAATTCCAAGTCAGTCACAGTTTTTACCCAATAATGCTTTTCTCACTTTGAATTTTCCAAATTACTTTTATAGAAATCTAATTAACATATTTATATACAATTTTCATGTTTTAACCATCCTCAAATTCAGTCATTAAAATTTTGGAATATCAACCAAAAATTACTGCCTTAAAACAGAATTCAGAAACTATATAAATCCTAACTCATTCTTTACATTTTTAACTTAATTACCTCAACTATTTACCAAATCAAACCTTAAAGCTCTTAAATATAATTAAAAATAATAAGTTTAGAATCATTACCTCAAATCAAAATACTTGAATCCCACTTCTTTTTGCTCCACCAAAAGTTTGAACACTATTTTTCTATCATATTTTCTTCATAGAGCTTTTTCCTTCTTCATTTCTATAGTTATTTTTGGTTGAATCTTTGAAAAAATTGGAAGACTTATTTCTTTGTTTTTATCCCCTCAAGTTTCGGCCACTTCCTCTTCATTTCCTATTTTCATCCTCTTCTTATATCTACAAAGTCAAACTAAAACAAATTGAAGATAAAATTGGAAGAATTTTCTAGATTAGGCTTATTTGGCACCTATTTAATTAATTAATAAATCAATTAATTATTTTTATATCAATTATTTCCATTTTCCCTCATCCTTGTCCAGCCACCTAGCTGATTTCTAGAATGGGTGGGTCCCACAACTTAGTTTAATTGTACTTTTGGCTCAAAATTTTTCTTATTTGTATTTTTGACCCCAAAACTTTCTATAATTTATTCTGTCTATTCTGTTTAGATTCAACCTTAAGTGTGGGGAGTCAAATACCTTATTTTAAATTGTTCTATTATTTAAAAATAGTTCTGGGTCATTTATGGATCCCAAACAGTGGATTTTCAAAATTGCCTCCAAAGTTGCCTTTATTTATAATTTTGCCATTACTCTTATTTTCAATGTTCCAAAATATTTTTCAACTCTTTCTTTTCACTATAATATCACATAAAATTAACTTATTTAATCCCCCTAGGTTTGGATCAAAAATTCTTAAATTAGCCGGACTGCTATTTTCCCGGTAATGTTTTCGACATCGACAATTTTCGGAAAAGTTTTGTAGTTGCATTCTAACTGTGTCTCTAAAATTATTTCCCATCATTTCAATGTTTTTAAACCATAAACTGAGAATCAATTCATGCATACAAGATGGGGCTTCTTAGGGTATTACATTATCCATGGCTAAGCACAAGGCTGCCTAATTCAGAGATCAAATTGTCACATCCCAATTTCGAAACATGACAGTCTTAAGATACAGGAGATGCCAGAGGCGACCAACACCCTAGAACTCAGTATCACATCTATAAACATTTACTATCTCAATATTAACCAATTAATTAATTATAACTCCTTTTGTTATTTGTCAGCCTGTATTCTGTCAATCTGTAATTTGTTGTGCTATTGTCTATAATTATTATCATCACATGCCATATTAATATTAAACCTCCATATAATATCATATATTCATACACATAGTCTAACTATACCAAATACATATCATGGAGCAACTAAAAATATATACAATATACAGTGTCATAAATAATTACACTGTCAATACAGATACAGTAGGAATCCACAGAGAAACATAAGTTCGGATTTTGTCTTCTACTCTGCACCTATAAAATGGAAAACAACTAAAGGAATGAGTATTAAGTACTCAGTGAATCTAATATGCATCATTTTAGGCAAAGGTTAGGTAATCAATAAAAAATATCAGGAAAACAATTAATAAATGATAATGTTGCACACTGGATTACAGAATAAGGAAAAAGATGACAGATATAGGATAAAGAATCAATAAACAGGTCAATAAAGCTCATATCATGTAGATAAGAAAATTAGTGGGCCATGAACACATATAACTCATATCAATCTCATATCATGTACATAAGACTGATCAGGTCTTATGGCTAGAACAGTTAACCCTTCCCAGCTAGGGTACCATGTAATCAATGTGTACATTGTCGACGGTATTTACCCGCTACCTCGTCGATGAAGAAGCTATGTCAAATCACATCATATCCAATATAGGTATGGAACAAGTCAATAGGAAGCAATTATCTTATCAATGAACTTTAGCTTTCAAATTAATTAAACAATACTGTAATTCAATAACTATTAGCCAATGAAATAGGCAAATGGAACAACAATAGATATAACAATCATGAAAGTTTTGGTATACATATTGGTTATCAAAGGATCAATGGTTGGCACAATTGGCTAGCCAATGTCGCTGGCAACAATGGCATTCAAATGGTAGGCCTATGGATGAAACAAGTGATAAGCCTATGAAAAATGAACTAGGCATTTCAACAAACACTTGATGTGCAACATTGAACAAGCCATTAGGTTAGGTTTTAGTGCAATATTGACATTGCCAAATAATCAACAACAAGCTCACAATCAAGGATATATAATAGGCATTAATTATCCAACAAATAATATCAATCAATGGATCGAATTGGCTTAGGAAACCAAAGGAAAAACAAGCACAAACTAAAGGCATGAATAGTAACCATGTATTCAGCCAAACATGAAGAAATGGGGAAGGTTTTCAATTAACATTTCAAGCTTTTAGACATGTTAAATGATGCATATTAAACTCACCTCATACTTTCAATTAACTAGAAAAATTTGTTTTCCACCATAAGCATCATAGGAGACAAAATGCACAATCTTCCAATTCTTGATTTTCTACATAAAACCATTCATCAAATAAGCTTCCATTAGCCTCCAATTAATACAATCTAAGCTAATTAGACATTAAACAACATCCATTTAGGGTTTGGAATCAAACAACTTCAATTAGGGTTAAGAAAATTGGGGATTTCTACCAAATGCATCAATTGATGCAATTAAGCACTAAACACATCTAATTCAATGTCTAACACATATAAATCATCTATTTAATCAAAAAAATCAACTAGTTACCTTAAATGGATGAATGACCCGAATTCCTCTTTGAATTAAATCTTGACTTGCTTTGAGTTTGAATTAAATCTTGACTTGCTTTGAGTTTCCAAGAGAAATCTTGATATGAAATGGAAGAACAAGGTTGAATTTGATGTTTTCTTCAAATTTTTCTTAAGAACAAGCTTGAAAAATGGTGGGGAAAACAAAGGAAATGGTTCGGCCACCTTGAGAGGAGAAGAAGTAGATGGCCAAAAAAATCCTAAGTGTGGCTTTTATACTTAGGAGATTTGGCAAATTATGTTTTAGTCCTTAAGCTTTCCAATAATTGGACTTTGACCCCACTTCCTTCTGTAATTAATTCTGTCAGTTTTGTTGAGAATCAAGTTTCAAAGTGGGAACTGAAATATCTTGTTTTTATCTATAATTTATCATTATATAGGTTTCAGAGTCATTCTGGGATATAGACAGTGGGTTTCCTAAAATGTCCCTGAAGCTCCACTTATTTACGATTTTGCTATTAAATTGATTTTCCAACATCTTTAATACTTTTCCATACTTTTTTCATATATTCAGCTATATTTATTCTTATTCTCTCATTAACCCACTTAACTGAGAAAAATTAACTTAAATTGAATACTGTAAAAAATTTCCAAAATTCCTTAGTACTATCGGTGTTTCTGGTCTGATAACTTGTTATACTATTCAATTACTGTAGCATGTATCTAGGGTATTATATTTTATCGCCTTTCAAATAAATTCGTCCTCAAATTTAAAATAAAAACATACCTCAATGCTGGAATAGGAATGGATACTTGGCCTTCATATCCTGTTCACTTTCCCAGGTACACTCCTTTATCGACTGATTTCTCCATAGTACTTTAACCATCGGTGTCTTCTTATTCCATAATTGTCAAACCTGTCTATCTACAATCTCTACCAGTAGCTCCATATCCTGCAACTCTAATACATATGATGGATTTGACATGTATTTCCGTAGCATAAAAATGTAAAATACCGGATGCACATGACTTAGATTGGGTGGAAGAGCCAATCTGTAAGCTACATTGCCAATCTTCTCTAAAATCTCAAAAGGCCCAATGTATCGTGGTGACAATTTACCTTTCTTCCCAAATTGCATCACACTTTTCATAGGTGAAATTTTAAGAAACACATGGTCACCAACTGCAAAGTGCATATCCTTTCACTTTGGATCGGCATAACTCTTTTATAGGCTGAAAGCAGTCTTTATTCGTTCTTTAATAATGAGCACCTTTTCCATTGTCTCTTTTATCAACTCTAGGCCTTCCAACTATTTCTAACTTGGTGCCACCAAACATACAGGAGACCGACATTTCCTACCATATTAAGCTTCATAAGGAGCCATTTCAATTGACAAATGAAAGTTGTTATTATAAGAGAACTCAATAAATGGAAGATACTAATCCCAATTACCCTCGAAGTCCAGAACACATAGCCGTAACATATCTTTCAATGTCTGGATAGTCCGTTCTGACTGTCCATCAGTCTGTGGATGGAATGTCATACTGATCTGAAGCTGTGTACCCATAGCTTCCTAGAACTTTTGCCAAAATCGAGAAGTGAAATGTGTACCTCTATCAGATATGATCACCAATGGCACTCCATAAAGCCGAACAATCTTATCAACATACAGTTGTGCATATTGAGCTGCAGAATAACTGGTCTTCACTTCTAGGAAATGAGCAGACTTTGTTAATCGATCAACTATAACCCATATGGAATCATACCCTCATTAAGTCCCCGGTAAGCCAACAACAAAATCCATAATGACATGTTCCCATTTTCACTCTAGCAATTCTATCTCCTATAGCAAATGATCTCTGATGTTCAAACTTAACCTATTGATAGGCTAAGCATGTGGACACAAATTTAGCGACATCCCTCTTCATATTAGGCCACCAACAGGCACCTTCAGATCATGGTACATCTTGGTGATTACAGGATGTACACTGTAACAAGAATAATGGGCCTCTTTCATTATCTACTTCCGTAAACCATCAATGTCGGGTACACATAGCTTTTTACCACACTTCAATGTACCATCCTCTACTGTGAACTCTGAAGATTTACCGTTCAAAACCTCTTCCTTTAACTTCAAAAGATATGGATCCATATCTTGTGCCACCTTAATATCATCAATCAATAGTGGCTTGACCCAAAATTGGGCTATCAAAGCCTGGTTTTGATCTTCGGACCCCAACTTTAACTCAATCCCCATATCAACTATCTCCTTCGTTTCACGGATTAATGGCCTTCTGGTAACTACAATAGGAGCTAGGCTTCCCTTAGATTTCTGGCCCAATGTATTTGCTACCACATTTGCTTTACCCAGATGATATAGGATCTCACAATCATAATCCTTTAGCAGTTCAACCCACCTTCGATGCCAGAGATTCAGATCTTTCTGTTGCAAAATATATTGCAAACTCTTATGATCCATGTATATCTCACACTTAGCACCATACAAATAATGTCTCTATATCTTCAGTCCAAATACCACTATTTCCATCTCCAAATCATGGGTTGGATAATTTATTTCATGCTTCTTTAATTGTCGAGAAGCATAATCAATTACTCTCTTATTCTGCATAAGCACATAACCCAATCCGACTTTGGAGGCATCATATTATACTGTAAACTTTTCATCTTCTGTTGGAAAAGCTAGCACTGGAGCTCTTGTGAGACAAGATTTCAAAGTCTAGAAACTACTCTCACATTCATCTGTCTATAGAAATTTCTCCTGCCTCCTGGTCAACTTAGTAACTGAAGCAACTATCTTGGAGAAATTCTTTACAAACCGTCTGTAATAACCAACCATACCTAGGAAACTGCGGATCTCTAAAACATTGGTAGGCCGGGGCCAATTAGCAACTGCTTCAATCTTTTGAGGATCTACCTTGATACCATCCTGGAAAACAACATACCCAAGAAAATATACTTCAGTTAACCAGAACTGGCATTTAGACAACTTAGCATGCAGTTGATTCTCCCTAAGTGTTTGTAAGACAATCCTTAGATGCTCTGCAAGCTTCTCCTCACTTCTAAAATAGATAAGTATGTCATCAATGAACACTATGACAAACTTATCATGGTATGGCTTGATTATCCTGTTCATCAGATCCATAAAAACAGTCGGTGCAGTAGTCAACCCGAATGGAAACACCAAGAACTCATAATGTTTATATCGAGTTTTAAAAGTAGTTTTGGGTATATCTTCCTTCTTAATTCTCAATTGATGATACCCAGATCACAGATCAATCTTAGAAAAATGATTGGCACCCTGCAATTGATCAAATAGATCATCAATCTATGGCAAAGAATATTTGTTCTTCACAGTCACCTTATTCAGCTATCGATAATAGATACACATCCTCAGTGAGCCATCTTTCTTTTTCACAAACAGCACTGGAGCACCCCACAGAGAACTGCTCGGTCTGATAAATCCTTTATCCAACAATTCCTGTAATTGCACCTTCAACTCTTTCAATTCTGTAGGTGCCATTATGTGAGGGATGGATATAGGATCAGTGTCTAGATACACCTCAATCTCAATTTCAATCTCCCTTTCAAGGGGTATCCCTGGAAAATCATTAGGAAAGACATCAGGAAATTTTCTGACCATAGGTATCAGATTAATCCCTATTGAAGTCTTTTGCACATCAACCACATGAGCCAGGAATGCTGCATAACCCTTCCTTATCATCCTTCTAGTTTGGATAGCTAAAATAAGACTTATTCCATAGTTATATTTATCATCCTGGAACTCAAATTCTAGTTGTCCCTCTGGATGGAATATGATTTTCTTCTCATAACAGTCAATAACTACTTGATGTGTTGTTAGCCAATCCATACCAAGTATCACATCAAGCTCTAACACTGGTAGTTCTATCAAATCAACACGCAGAATGTTATCATCAATTTCTACCACACAACACGGATAACAATAATTCACTTTTATACTTTCCCCCATAGGTGTGGTTATCTCTAAAGATATACTCATTAACTGTCTCTTCTTATTCAGCTTAGATGCAAACAATGGTGAAACAAAGGAATGTATAGCACCCGAATCAAATAATGTTTGTGCTAGTTCATTCTGAATAAGGATCATACCTATGACTCTATTATCTGATCTCTATGCCTCCTAGGTGTTAACAGCAAAAACTTGCCCCCGACTTCTGTCTGCTGGGGCTTGACTGCTGCTAGGTGCCTGACCTCTGCCTCTGCCCCTAACTGGAGCCTCTCTGGTAACATTCTGACTTATCTGTATAGTAGGCTTAGACACTAATGTTGAAGGCAGCTCACCCCACAATGGACAACTCTTAATAAAGTGCCTTTGTTGCCCACATTTCAAACAGGCACCTGATTGTCGATGATATTTCCCACCATGCCTTCTACCACAGAAACTACATATAGGCACACTAAGTATTTGAGTAGTAGGTCTGGAGAAACCCTGTGAATAAGTAGGAGCTGAATGCACTGAAGGCCCCCTACTATGAGTCCTCCTCCTTTAACTATCTGATAGAGGTCTCTGATTAAATATGGGTACTAACTCTATCTGTCTAGGTTAAGAGATGCTCTCCCCTCTTCTACTCGATGTACCAGGTCCTCCATTCCTCTTCAGATCTCTCGTAGCTCTTTCTGACTTGTACATTTCCTCCATCTGGTTGGCCTTATTAATAATGGTAGTCATAGATGTGAATTCAATAGCAAGCAGGGCATTATGCAGTGAGGCATGTAGTCCCCCCTGAATTTGCTAATAAGGTCTGCCTCAGTAGGAGCAATCCGAGTAGCATAACTGCTTAATCTGATAAACTCATCAGCATACTCCTCAACAGTCCTAATACCCTGCTCCAATTGCTCAAACTGTATCAGATTTCCAGTCCTCACCCCTTCTGTCAATAACTCATCTATAAGTCCCTATTTGAACTTTGCCCAGGTAGGAGGATGATCATCATATAATATGGGCTCCATATATCAAGAAAACCAAGTCCAAGCTTGTAATATCCTAGAAAGTTCTAACATATATGCATGAATTAGTTCTTAGTATATGGTTCAAAAGTCTTAAAATGATGGGAAATAATTTTAGAGACACAGTTAGAAAGCGAACTAGTTACTTTTCCGGAAAGCGACGGTGTTGGAAACACTGCCGAGAAATTAGCAGTCCGGTCAACAGAAGAATTTATGAAGTTGACCAGGGGATAAAATATCACTATAATGCATGTGTAATTTTGGTAAAAAGAAAGAAGTGAAAATCATTTAGGAACATTGAAAAAGTAACCAATGGCAAAATTATAAATAAAATGAACTTTAAGGTGAATAGTAGATATTAGTCCATCGGAGTTATAGAATGACTTTGAAACTATTTTTATAAATAAGTATAAATTAAAATAAGCTTATTGAGTCCCCACATTGGAATCCAAATCCTCACAGAATTGACGGAATAAATTACAGAAGAAATTAGGGTCAAAGTATAACTTATGAAACTTCAGGGATTAAATTGTAATTTGCCATATGATTTTAATATATATACCAACACTTAACCATTTTGGCTCATCTTCTTCTTCATTCCCTCATTTGGCCAAACCATCCTTTCCTAAATTTCCATCCATTTCTTCATCTTCCAACTAGTTTTCTTAAAGAAATTTGATAGAAAACTTAAGTTCAAACCTAGATTAACCATTCTCCACCATCAATTTGATTGAAAAGCTAAAGAAAATCAAGGAACTAAGGCTTGAAGAATTCGTCTCCTTCATTCCATTAAGGTAAGAAGTTAGTTAGTTTGTTTTAATGGTTTAATTAGATGATATTTAGGTTGAATTGAATGGGTTTTAAGTTAGAATGCATCAATTGATGCAAATTGATGGAAATGCCTAATTTTCCCTAACCTAATTGAAGTTGTTTGTCTTAGCTATGTCAATTAGTGTTAATTAATGTTAATTAATATTAGAATATATCAATTGGAGATTAATAGGTAACTAATTGATGGATTGTTTGGTTTAGAATTCAAGATTTGGCAAAGTTGTGCTTATTGGCTCATTTGGAGAATTATGGGGAAAATCAATTTTCAAAATCAATTTAGAAGCTTAGGTGAGTCTTATATGCATTTTTTTAACATGCCTATTGTGTTAGACTTGAAATTGGAAACCTTGTATGAAATTCTTGTTTTGGCCGAAACCAATGTTACTATTTATGCCCTTATATTTTGCTTGATTTTGTCTTGAATTCCATAGCCATTTGATCCAATTTGATATTGTTTAATCTTAGTTCTTTGATACCTATTGTGTTGTTACAAATGTGGTTGTTTGTTGATTCAAATGGGCAAGTCAAATTTGCACCATAACCTAACCAATTGGCTTGTCATTTTATGTCCACCAAGTGTTTGTGAAAATACCTAGTTCATTTTGTCTTTGGCCTATTGTTTGCATTCCATAGACCTACCATTTGAATGCCATTGTTACTAGTGAAGTTGGAATGCCAATTGGCCTACCGTTTTCCTTTGCCAAGCCAACTTTTGTCCCATGTCCTTATTGACTACCAAACCACTTGTTGTTATTGATATGCCATCTATTGCTATGCCACTGATTCTATTGATAACTGATTGATTGATATTGAGTTTATTGATATGGAGGATGTCATTATTGCATGATGGTATCCATTGTTATGTTGTTTCCTTATATTGATCTAAATATGGTTTGGCAGAGCTTTTGCTCCGACAGGGTAGTAGGAAAATATTATCGGTGATGTGCACATTGTATTATTGGTGCCCTAGCTAGAAGGGGTTATTGTAACACCTCAACCAAAAGCTAACCCAAACCATTAGAGGGGCTATAGAGGGGGAAATTTTTTCTTTCTTTTTGTATTATTAATGATGTATGTTTATGCATGAAATAAACAGTTATGCATATTATTTGAATTAGTTTTAAGTATAGAAGTGGTTTAGAGGCTGTTAGGAATTAATCGGAAAATCTTGAGTTTTCGGTGAACTGGGGGCAAAATGGTCATTTTTCGTCCGTCAGAATTTTATGGATTTAATATCATATTTAAAAGGAGAAAATAATTTAAAGACTTGAAAATGGCCTTATTTTATTTATTTGAGCAGTAAATAAAGAAATAATTTCGGTTGAAAATTTTTATCGGCACGTTGCTCGATTTCGGTGTTTCGATTGCACTAAGGGTATTTTGGTCATTTCCTTTATAATATGGAGTTATTGAGTGTGTGCAACCTTATGGTATTAGTTTAGGCTTGATTAAATCTAGCCGTTGGATCAAATGATAAAG
>CANXYC011873544.1:0-29478 GCA_948193065.1 Aleurites moluccanus
TATATATATATATATATATATATGTAAGGATAACTAAGTAATATAATTTTATAGTATGAATAATTATGTAATTGTAATATCGGGTCTTCCAGGGATGGGACAAGGATCCCTGCCCCATCCTGACTAATGGAGAATAAATATTTCCTATCTCATTTCTATGGGGAGAGAAAATAGAGAATCTCTATTTCATTCGAGACAGATCCCTGCAGAAAAGGTGATTTGCAGCTCCATCGTTATTTCTATACTTCATATCAGATTTTCTGGTAAGAATTTTGGTAATTGACTTATCAATGAAAAGAATTTGAAATTTTAGGTATTTTTTTGAAAGAAAATTTTCTTTAGTGATTTTTTAAAAAAAATCTAAAATTTAGTAATTTTTTAAGTTAATTACCCCTTATTAATTGAATTTTGTTTTTAATTTTTCTTTGGGTTAATTGTAATTTCCCCTATGTAAAATGATTCATTACACTAAGTTCTTCCTGACCTTTCAAAAATACACTAACTCCCCCCTGATGAATGTCATAATATATTACTAGACCTTTCCGTCTAATTTTATCGTTAGTCAACTGTTAGTCAACCCTATAAGGGTAGTGAAAAGACCAAAATGCCCTTACCCTTTAATTTTAATTAATTACATTCTATTTTTACTTTAAATTTTTTTTAGGATTAAAAAATATATTTTCATACTTTTGACAAATTTGAAAATAAAAATATTTTTTGAAAATATTTAAAAAATATTTTTTTAAAATATTTAAAAAATATTTTTATTTTATTTTTTAAAAAATAACAAATAAAAAATAAAAATATTTTTACTTTTTATTTTTAAATTTGTCAAAAATATGAAAATGAATTTTTTATTTGTATTAAAAAATTTAAGAAAAAATAATTTAATTTCTTTTTAAATTATTTTTTAAAATAAAAAATAAAAAATATTTTTATTTATTTTTTATTTTAAAATTTATCAAAAATATGAAAATAAATTTTTTAACCTTAAAAAAAAATTAAAATAAAATGTAATTAATTAAAAATAAAGAGTAAGGGCATTTTGGTCTTTTCACTACCCTTGTAGGGTTGACTAACAGTTGATTAAGGGTAAAATTGGACGGAAGGGTCTAGTAGTATATTATAACATTCGTTAAGAGAGAGTTAGTGTATTTTTGAAAGGTTAGGAAAAACTTATTGTAATGAGTCATTATACAAAGAGAAAATTATAATTAATCATTTTTTTTTTATTCATAACTTTTATTCGTATATTTTGTGTATAATTGACTTGACTTATTTGAAAATGATAAGGATTTTATATATATAATTAACCTAATTACAAACCGAATTGAAATGAATTTTCTAATTCTAAAATCACAATCAATTTATGCGCAGAGGAATTTCGGAGAACATTGGTTGGTAGTAATTCAAAGGTGTTGGCCATTGTGCACGCAAGGTTGGTATGCATTTTTGTGTTCGTAGCATTATGAATTTAACAATTTTTACCTTTACCAATGTTTCTAAGCTGTGTCGTTTAGTGATAGTATGGCATGCGGGACATGTAATGAATGAGCTGTCGTGTTTGCATGAAGACAAATTTCTCTACGAACTGTGGTCCCAATTATAATTAAGAGTGTAAATAAAACAGGCTACTCCCGAATTACTCGATCTAAATTCCCACAATAAAACTGAGATCAAGTCAAGTTGGAACTTGAATACTTCAAATAGTAATCGAGTATTTAAATTTTATATAATTTTAAATATATTTTATATTATATGTAATAATTTACTCATTCAATCTCCAACATCAACTTATTCAAATTTTATTTTAATATTAATAAATTTATTTTTTTAATGATAATCAAGTTAAATTTAAATATTTCGAGTATCGATTCTAATTAATATTTTTACACCCAATTTAGTTAAAAAAACAGTGCAGACATATAATCGGAGCATCATAAATTTAATCAGGATTAAATTGAAATAAAATAAAAAATAATTAAATTAATATTATATAATATAAAAAATATAAATTTTACTATGTAATTTTACATTTATCATCTATATACTCAAAATAAATATAATACATATATAATAAAAATCAATTAATTATATAATTAAAATATTTATTATCTAAAAAATTTTTTATTAATAAATTTAATTATTTAACTAAATAACTAAATTGCCTTTAATAAATAAGTCAAATTTAATTAATTAATTTAATTTAATTTAATAAAAATATTTTCATTTAGTTAATTTAATTATTTTGAGATGTTAATTGAATTTTAATTAAAAATATATCTCTATTAGTATTATAATTAATGTTATAGATTATAATGACTCAAATTTTTATTAAGAGATAATTATTATAAAATCTCTATATTTTATTATATTATACTAAAAAATTTATATATTTTTAAAATTATATTATATTAAAATTTGAAATTTTTATATTAAAATTTCATTAAATTTACATAAAAAATTTATAATATCTCTCATTTTCAATCTAAATTTTATTTAAATATTATCAATTTCAATTACATCAAAACCAAACCACACTATCACCACCACCACCACCAATAAATTTAATAATACATAATATAAATTAATTAAATCCTTTCAAAACATAAATTAATTAACAAGCAAAAAAATATTTGATAAAATATAATTTTTGTGGAGTTTATTTGAATTAAATTAAAATATATATATATATATATATTTCTCTCTTAATGTCAATTTTAATTAAATAATAATATTTTAAAAGTGCCAAAAAGCAGAAGTAAGCACATAATCCAACTCATCTACAGCAATAACTAAATGATCAGTGGCGATAATGAGCAACGGAGAGGGGTTAGGTCGATCGGTGACGAACGACGACGAATTTTTTTTATTTTTCCTCTCGCATTTGATCAATTACTTTCTTCATCTCAGTGATTTGGCCCGAGCTTCCAAGAATGCCAATCATGGTGGAGTACACAGGACCATTGTGACGATATTTGGGGTACTTGTCTTTCGCTTCCTTAAAAATCTGTGGAACTGTAAGTGAATTTTTCTGTTTCCTTATTATCTGAGGGAGATGTGTAGGTGTTAGAAGCCCTGGCCATCTTATACTTATTGCTGTGGAATCACTCAATTTGCACCTAAAGCAAACTGGACAAAAACAGAAGTATTAATGATTATAAATCAACTAACAAAGGCTGGCTAAAATAATCTCTAATTAAGGTACACTGTTGTACATATAATAATTTAAAAAAAAAATCTTCAGAAAATTTCATTAATTTAGCCAATTAAACATCTACCGATGTATCTTACATGCGAAATGCAAATTCCAAACTTAAAGAAAGTGGGTAGGGTTGCATCAAAGACAAAATATATTTTCAGAATTTATTCGATTCCATTTCAGTCAGGTAAAACAACAAATATCTTGCAAGCAAAGCTAAAAACGAAGTAAAAATTGAACGCCAAGTTAATCAATATTTTTGACAAAAAGAATTGGATTTAACCTGCCCAAGACCAACGCTTATAGTCACAACACGACCCTCTACAATACTGAATTGTTCAAATCGCCCAGTAAGACTAGAGAGAAGAAAAGAGGCGATCGTGGTTTTGCCCTTTCTCCTTCATAAGAGAAAAATGAAAAAAATATATATATATTTTTTGTCTTATTCTTATTTTTTTAATTTTAATTTTTAACAACATTTAATTTTCTCATTTCATATTATTTATTAGTGTGGAGTTTTAGATAAGAAGGAAGGGAAGGTTATATATTAGATAAAAAGGAGGAAGGGAAATGAGTTTTAATGGGTGGAGATAAAAAAAAAATGAAAGAAGGGATATTTTAGATAATAAAAAAAAATATTTTAGTTGAAGTTTGATTTTTATATTATTTATTAACGAATAAGGATGAAATATAAATGAAAGGATCTTTAAATCTAACAAAATTAGAATATAAAGATTTTTTGATATAATTTTAAAAATACATAAATTTTTTAGTATAATATGAAAAAATATAGAGATTTTATAGTAATTATTTATTTTTTTTAATTTAATTAATTTTTATATTTTTATTTTATAATTTAATATATTTACTTATATATATAAGGGAATGAATGAAAAAAAAAGAGTATTTTTCTAAAAAGAGTATTTTTCTATTAAAGGCTCAAAAAACAGGCAAGGGAAAACGGACTAGCATGCGCAAAAGATAGTATACGGCTCAAGCATTTCAAGCATGCTGAATCGCGCGGTTTCCTTAAAAATGATGTCATTTTGGGAAAAAAAATATATTTATCCAACCGAAAAGAAAAGATTGGTCCGTGTCAGTCGGTTTGCCGATTACCCAACTGATTTACCCATTTTTGACCGATTCTTATGGAATGGGTATTTAGAGATGAATCAAGCTGGCCACCTAATCGATTTCTGATTAAACCAGTTGATTCGATCCAAATTTAATAATCATGTTTTTAAACTAAATTTAGTCTTAAAATGAAAATTCAATCGATTTTGAGTTGAATTTCAAGTCTCGAATTTTTTAATTGAGTTAAATTCCAACTTAACATTGTTTCAATTTGATACAGTACAATTATAATCACATACACTTTTTTAATATTAATATATAAATATATAAATCAAATTTATTATAAATTGATCAGTAAAAAAACTAATATATATATATATATATATATACACTAATAATTAAGAAAAAAACATTAATATTTGAGTATCTGAAAATCAGTAAGTTGTTATTGATATTATTAGGGCTGAAAAAAAAAACAAAAAAACAAGAAAATCAAATCGAAAACGATAAAATTAAGCCGAAAATTTTGGTTAATCAGTCTAATGGTTTTGGATTTAGTTTTTATTTTTTATTTTTTTGATTTTCAATCCAGTTTGAATTTTGTATATCTATAAATCGATGATTACAATTAACCGATTATAATTTTTAATCGGGATAATTATTCTGAAATTTTTATATTTTATTATATTATATTAAAAAACTTTTATATTTTTTAAATTATACTAAAAAATTTATATATTTTAGTTTCGTTAAAATTTAATATATTTTTATTAAAAATCCGTTAAATCAATAAAAAAATCAATAATACTTCTTATTTTTATTTTTATTTTTATTCAAATGTCATTACTCTTAACCACATCAAAATTTTCATTTTTACCACCACCACTAAAATTAATAGTGTAAATATAAATTAATTAAACCATTTCAAAACATAAAGAATTTAATTGTGCATAAATTTAACTGTGTTTTCAGATTTTTGAATGACAAAGATTACCATGGAGGATTCAAATGGGTTGATATTGAAAATGTTTTTGTGGCAATGGAAACAAATTATGAAGCCTGGGTGAGTGGTTTTATACCGCTAGCCATCAGAGTAGATGTATCGGTGGCAGTTAGAGAATTTAGCCAGATGCTTTTCAATATGAGGCCAGATATTAGAGGACCATTTTTAACAGTTATTTAAGAGAGATATTAAGACAAGTCAAAGTACCTTGTTGCATAATTTAGACCGCCAATGATGTTTCCATACCAGCATTGATGGCTAAGTATTTGAAGACCCATTTAGGTGGCCGAATTACAGTGGAGCCGAATAGTCTAGCCTCGAATTTTGTGTTTCCATTGACGCCTTGCTCTCCTTCAACTCAGGGAAATCAAGAATCGGAATCAAACAATTAGCAGAGCTACAAAATAATCCTCCACCAAATGAACTCACTGGTTCAATTCCAACTCATCTCGGTTGCAGTTTCGAGGTCGGATGGGGAAGATTCCTCCTCATCTGGCGCTGAACACCACCACTCTGGTGTTCCTACATATCCAATTCTAAGGTAATCATTGTGCTAAGTTTATAAGTCCGGCGCTGTTAATGATCGGATATAAGCGGATAGCTAATCCCTCTTTCAATGAGAGTTGCAGAGTTGTGCGAGATTCCATCTCCATTAACTCAAATAGGTTTGCCAAATCTCCATTAAGCGATTCATCTGCTTTATTTGGTCTCCCCCTTTCCTGGTGAGAGAAAACCAACCCCAGCTAGATGGAATATCATACAATTATTCAGATGATTCTATTTTGCATTCTCCATTCATCGTCTCAGCCTAGCCTTGGATGCCTTCAATTGGTGTCTCATTTATTTTTGGTGTAATTTGCCCCGCAATCTCTTCCTATAGGGCTCGCTCAGGAATCTCTGAGTGATGATAATCGACGATAATGGACTCACTGGACATATTCCTCCTTCCTTTGGTAATCTTACCAATTTGGTGACTCTTGATTTAGTCTCATGCAGTCTCACTGGTTCAATACCTCCAAAACTTGGTAAACTCACCCGAGTTGAGAACTTGATTCTACAATAAAACCAGATAGAGGGACCCATTCCTGCTCAGTTAGGGAATTGCTCAAGCCTCACTATCTTTACGGCTGCTCTCAACAATCTAAATGGATCAATCCTAGGAGAAAGTAGTAGCAGAGGAAGCATATAAAAATTCTCTGCATATAAAAATTCTGCAAAGCCAGAAGAGAGGAAGAACACCTAGAAAAGAAATAATGTCGAAAAAATTGGAGACGAGAAAATGAGATTTTTTAAAATTGCTGAACAGGTAGGAAATTTGAAGTGATGATGAAAATTGAAAGTGATTTGTGAAAATTTTCTTAAATTTTAGAGTTTGGTTGAATTGGTTATAGAAAGAAGATAAATATTTTTGATATTAAAATAAATATTTTAATTAAAATTTAACTTTTTTAAATTTAATTAACAAAAAAAATGGACGAAAAACCTATCAAAACATAAAAAAATTTTAATATAATTTTAAAAATATAAAATTTTTTTAATATAATATGATGAAATATAAGAATTTCATAATAATTATTAATTTTTAATATATATATTTTTCTTAAAATTGGTGATTGAATGGACTAGTTTTTGATAAATTTAAATAAAATAATTTGTCTTTAAATTTTTTAATTAGTTACTGTGAATTATTAATTGTTCTTTCATATATTTTAATATTACTTATTTATATTACTATTTAAAAATTTAAACTATATTTTTAGTTTATTAATATAAATTGGTTGACTAGTAATTTTAAAATGTAAAATGTAGAATTTAAATTTTATTGATTAAAAAACCAAAAAATTAGTTAATTAATCTAAGAGTAGTAATCTTGCCAAAGCTAGATTTGTTAGGATCAGAGCAACCAAGTCTTTAAACTTTTATATTGACAAAATTAAGTTTTTATTTACTATATTTAAAATTACCTTAAAATTTCTTTATATAATGTCAAATATTTCTTATATACTATAATTATATTATTTCTTTTTATGTAAATTAGTTACCATACTGTATATATCTTTCTCATTACTTATTATCCTTGATTATTTCTTCATTCTCTTAATATATTAGTTTATATATTTATTTTCTATATAACATTATTTTAAAAGTGAAATAAAAATTCTTATAAAAATTTAATGGTGATAAAAAATTATTTTTGTGGTATTTTTATTGTATTTATTTATTTTGATTTACTAGCACAAATCTTCTTTTCCAAAGCAAAGAAATAAGTATAAAAATAAATGGAAATAACATTATAATTATTAGATAATCTCTTAGAGTGGCAAAAAATATATATATTAACACTTTATAGCCTTTTTTTTCTTAGTTATTTTTGTTTTTTCTTAAGTATTTTATATAAAAGTAAACTAAATTTTGTTTGTTATTTTTTTTATATTTAAAAATTTATGAATAATTCTTCCCAAAACAAGTTTAGGAATAACATAATTTTATTTGTTATTGACTAATTAAAAATTATTTTATCATATATATTTATTTAGGTATTGAAAATTTTATTTCTTTTCAATTTTTTGGTTAATAATTTTATTTTTATATGAATTATACATAAATAGTATACATAGAAACTAATATATAAATAAGGAAATAAATTAATTGTAGTTAATAAGAGTTTTTAAAATAAAAAAGAAAGTTTTAGTTAATATTATCAATGCAAAAATAAAAATTTTAAATCCCTATAATTGTAAAAAATTTAATTCTGACAATATCGTTACCTTAATCTAATAGCATTAATTAATAGATTGTACAATAATTAGTAAAAATAATTCAATTTTAATTTTAAAAAATAAAAATCAATATTATCGGTTGGATTTAAAACATTAGTCAACGATACATTTAAGCAAGTATTAGCACATTAGATTTTATGAAATTTTTTTCACATATTGAGTATAAAGATTTATTTTATATATTTTATTAATAAGTGACGAAATTTATTAATTAATATAATTTTTTTTATTTAATAAAAAAATATTAATATTTTTTTCACTTTATATATTATTATTTCATTAGATGAATATATATATCCACCATAATTAAGTATTTTTCAAATTTACTGAGGACAAAATTATCATATATAATGGGAATCCACCAAAAATTAAAAAACAAACAAAATTATCGGTAACGGTAAGCAAAGAAAGGGCGTTATTAGAATTTAGAATCCAATGGTCAAACATCAATGATGCTGTACTTGTTAGGAGGCATCTTTCAGACCTCGCAGATTGCTCTTTCCAAATCACAGATTCGCTTGCTCTCAGGGTACCTTTATCCGTGAGATCATTAGACCATTCAACGGTTCTTTTTCTGTTCAAATTTCAAATCCCCCATATAATAATAATAATAACAATAATTTAAAGATATTATTATTTAATTATTTTGAATTTTTCATCATTAGAATTTGTAAAAATTATTTAAAATTTTTAATAGTTATTTAATTAATATTTTATTTTAATATTTTAATAACAAACTACTATATTATCTTTAAATTTCGTCCAAAATACTAACTTAAACTCTATTATTTCAAAATATAATTTAGCCTATCATATTTTTAATGTCAATTAAATCCTTGTTAATAAAATTATTAATATTACACTTTAATTATTGATATTTTAGTTTATTTAATATTTTATATATAAAATTTAAAATATTATATATTTTCATCTTTAATTAAAATATTATTGAATATTTTCTTCCCTCAAAATTTTATACTTTTATTAAAATTAATTTAAAATAATAAAGATTAAAATATTAATTATAACAAATATCAAGATTATTATAAAAATATATTATGAGTGTTTGATAATCCAATTGTCAAAACAAATAGTTTTAAAATAATAAATTTTAAAATAAGTTGATATCTTAAAAAAATCAGGTTTGAAGGTATAAAAGAATCAAAAATAATTTTAAAATTAATTGTAAAACATTTAATTTGCTAAAAATCAAGTTTTATCGTAGCACACTGTAATAAAACATGATTTTTTTTAAGGCTATTTGTAATTCATAATATCAAAATACAGTCAACTTTACACAATTTTACAGTTTATATCATATCAAACAATAATTTCATTTTCAATTATAACTTCATTTTTAACGCTATTTTTTATACTAAAAAAGAATATTCTTTTTATATTCTTTTTAATTTATTTTATACAATTTATTATAATTTTTCACTATTTTATAATATTTCACTAATTGCCCATAAATAAATATGTTTTAAATATTTATTTAAAAAAATCTAATTATTAATCTAATATAATAATTGGTATTTATAATTTGTATTATTTTAAATTCTTATATTATATGTCCAAATTAATTATTTTTTTAAAATATGATTTTTTTTTTCAAAAATTTAGATAATTTTAATTTTATTGCTTGTATTTAATTTAAATATCCATGTAAGAATTAAGATATATATATATTTGAATTTATTTTATTGAAAATTACAATTTAAATATAATGGATTTTTTTTATAAATTAAAATTTTTAAAATTAATTGTTTGTATAAATTAAAAACTAAATAATAAAAGTCACAAAAATAATGGGCTTATTTGTACAATTTTGATTTTAATTATAAATTTTTTATATATAAAAATTAAATAAAAAAAATAAAATGACGTTGATGAACAGTAGAACATCAAAATGATGCAAAACGCCAAAAGTGTCTCAAACTCCATCCAATTTTTCATGACAATTCAAATAATAATATTAAATAAATAAAATTTAAATATAACCTTTATATTTATCCTGAAAATATATCTTCCATTTTCTTTTTAAATATTCAAATATACTCCACCGCTAATGATTAAAAGTGTCTTATATATAAAAAAAATAAGAAAAAATATATATTTTTAATTATTTTAGTTTTAATTAAATATATAAATAAATAAATTAAATAATTAAATAAAAAGTAATTATTTTAATTAAATAAAATTATATTTTATTTATTTAAATTTTAAATTGAAACATAAATATGAATATTACATTCAGAAAAATATTCATATATGATTGTAAATATTTTAATTTTAATTAAATAAAAATGAAAATGAAAATGAAGATAGTTTAAGGATAAGGATATTTTGGAAAATAAAAATATTTTAGGGACGAAGATATTTTAGAAATTTACTTTAAAATATTCTTACTGCACTATCTTTTTCTCTCTCTCTTATATATATATATATATATATATATATATATATATATATATATATATATATATATATATATATTTTAATTGTTAAACATCTAATCTACTAAAAAATTAAGTTTTATTATAGCAACCACAGAGTAAATGGCTCTGCAGATCACTAATGTTTTAATATTTTTATATTTTAATCACTAATTGGTAAATTTTTTTAGATATGATATTAATTTTTGATATTTTTTATATTTATAAATTACTTATCAGAATCGAAACTAATTTTATTAATGTGGCATAACACTTTAAATTCAGATGTTGAGTCATTTGACACGTTATTGTCAATGTCAATATTACATCGGATTTGATGATGAATTCAATATGATATCTGAACTTTAATAATTTTTCAATATAATCACTAAACTTTGATTATTTTTTCTACATTTTTTTTCATATTTTTCTTTTCTCATATTAATTTATCATCCAAATTTTTTTATATGGTGATACTAATTACCATAAAATATATATATATATATATATATTACATAATATATTAAATTTTAAAAATATAATTTAACTTATCCATATTATTAATTAATAGGAATAATGTTATTACAAAAAAAAATTAACAAAAATAAAAACAAAACTAAGAATTATGGCTTACCACTCTCTCTCTCTCGCTCTCTCTCTACTGCTCTTTTCTGCGATTTCTATGCTCCTCTTGCCTGACTCTGTCATTTCTCCTCCCTCACTTGCTGCTCACTCTTTTGTGTGGGTCTCCTCCTTCATCTTCCTTAATTTTTTCTCAATTTTTTTTTAAAAAAAATTTCTCCCTCTCTTCATCTTCTTTTTTATAGTCATTGAGTCTCAGGTTGTTTATGCAAATTACATGAACCAACAATAAAAAAAAGTCGATCTCTCTCATCATTTAAGATTTAATAGATATTTAAAAATACATTAATAAAAATAACACTTTGTTAGACTGAATTGGAGTTGGGGTGGGATGGAATGAGATCTGATTTACACATGAGTCACTGTTTGCTATGTCATTTCATCATAAATTTATATTCAGTACATTGATATTTTTTTTATATCAATTGTCTTTGTTGCTTTATCATTTTTTAATTTTTTTTATTATTCCTTTTTTTAATAACATTTTTCTTATTAATTAATAATAAGGATAAATTAAATTATATTTCATAAATATAATATCTTATGTATTATATATTTTTATAGTAAGTAGTTTCACCATATAAAAAAATTAGGGTGATAAATCAATGTGAGAAAAGAAAAATGAGGAAAAAAATATTGAAAAAATAACCAAAATTTAGTGTTCATATTGAAAAATTATTAAAATTTAGTGATCATATTGAACTCATTATCAAATTTGACATGACAATGACATGTCAAGCGACTAAATCAGCATAATCAATTTCGATTCTAACAAATGACCTATAAATATTAAAAATGTTAAATGTTAGTGACATATCTAAAAAAATTTATCGGTTAGTGATCAAAATATAAAAATATCAAACTTTTAATGACTTTCATAGCCATATAAAACGTGATTTTTTAAGTACCTCAAACCCCCCCTTCTATTTTTCATGACAATTCAAATAATAATATTAAATGAATAAGATCCAAATATGACTTATATTTATCTTGAAAATATATACTGTGTATTATATATTTTTATAATAAGTAGTATTATCGTATAAAAAAATCAGGGTGATAAATCAATGTGGAAAAATAAAAATGAGGGAAAAAATAATCAAAATTTAGTGATAATATTGAAATATTATTAAAGTTTAGTGATCATATAAAACCCATCATCAAATTTGACATAATAATGACGTGTCAAATGACTCAATATCTAACGATGACGTATCATGCCAAGCCAGTAAAATCAGTTTTGATTTTGATAGGTAACCTATAAATGTAAAAAATATCAAATGTTAGTGACATTTCTGAAAAAAATTTATATGTTAGTGATTAAAATATAAAAAATATCACAATTTTAATGACTTCCATAGCCATATACCCAGCAACTACAATCAAACATGATTTTTTTAATTAACTCAAACCCTCCTATTTTTCATGACAATTCAAATAATAATATTAAATGAATAAGATTCAAATATAACTCATATATTTTGAAAATATATCGCTTTTTTGTTTTTAAAATTCAAATATACTCAAATGATCAAAGGGCCTTATATATATATAAAAAAAAAAATAAGAGAAAAAATTATTTATTTTTAATTATTTAATTTTAATTAAATATATAAATTAATTATTTTAATTAAATATATAAATTAATTATTTTAATTAAATATATATAAAAAATAAATTAAATAATTAAATAAAAAGTAATCATTTTAATTAATAAAATGTAATTTTATTTATTTAAATTTTAAATTAAAATAAAAATAAAAAATAGTGTATGAATATTACATCCAGAAAAATATTCATATATATTTTTAAATATTTTAATTTTAATTAAATAAAAAAAAAATAAGAAAATGAGGATAGTTTAAGGATAAGGGTATTTTAGAAGATGGGAGTATTTTAGAAATTTATTTTGAAATACCTTCATTCCTAAACTACCATCATCTTTTTTTTTTTCTTTTTTATAAAAATATTTAAATGTATATATGAATATTTTTCTATATGAAATATTCATACATAATTTTTTATTTTTTATATTTTAATTTACAAATAAAAAGTAATTATTTTAATTAATATAATTTTATTTATTTAAATTTTAAATAAAAATTGTGTATGAATATTACATCCTGAAAAATATTCATATATATTTTTAAATAATTTAATTTTAATTAAATGATTGAATATGTATCCTAAAAAAATATTGATATTTATTTTTAAATATTATAATTTTATTTAAATGAAAAAAAAAGAAAATGAGAATATTTTAAGGATAAGGGTATTTTAGAAGACGGGAGTATTTTAGACATTTATTTTAAAATTTCCTCATTCCTAAACTATCATCATCATCTTCTCTCTTTATATATATATATATATATATATATATATATATATATATATATATATATAAAATAAAAATATTTAAAAATATATATGAATATTTTTCTATATGAAATATTCATACATAATTTTTATTTTTTTATATTTTAATTTACAAATAAAAAGTAATTATTTTAATTAATATAATTTTATTTATTTAAATTTTAAATTAAAATAAAAAATAAAAAATAGTGTATGAATATTACATCTTGAAAAATATTTATATATATTTTTAAATATTTTAATTTTAATTAAATAAAAAAAGAAGAAGATGAGAATATTTTAAGAATAAGGATATTTTAGAAGATGAGAATATTTTAAAATTTATTTTAAAATACATTCATTCCTAAACTATCATAATTTTTTTTTTTTTATATATATTTTTATATTTAATTAAAATTATAATATTTAAAAATATATATAAATATTTTTTCAGGATGTAATATTCATATACTAATTTTTTATTTTTTATATATTTTAATTTATAAATAAAAAATAATTATTTTAATTAATATAATTTTATTTATTTAAATTTTAAGTTAAAATATAAAAAATAAAAAATTAGTATATGAATATTACATCTTGAAAAAATATTCATATATATTTTTAAATATTATAATTTTAATTAAATAAAAAAAAGAGAGAAAATGATGATAGTTTAAGAATAAGGGTATTTTAGGAATTTACTTTAAAAATATCCTTATCCCTAAACTACCCTCATCTTCTCATATTTTTTCTATATTTTTTTATTTAATTAAAATAAGAATATTTATAAAAATATATAAATATTTTATTTTTATATGAAGTATTTATACATAATTTTTTTTTCATTTTTCATTTTTTTTATTTTAATTTATAATTAAAGTAATTTTTTATTTAATTAATTTTTTTTAATAAATCAAATTTTAAAAATTAAATTATAATTTGATAATTATTTTTTATATATACGTAGAGCTGAGAGACGAATTTTAACAAGAGAATGGACGAATTGCTAGATTTCATTAATGATATAATATATTTCAACGTTCAAAAAAGAAAAGGGGGTGATTTATTCTAAAGGTAAATACAAGATCATATTTGAACATTATCTCAATATTAAACAAATAATTTATGGCTTAATTAAACTAAATTGAAAATTAAAATTTTTTTATTGGAATTACTGAATTTTTTTTAATCATAATTAATTTTTTTTTTATTTAACTAAAAATAAAATAATACCAATCTTTTTTATTTGAGACTTGTCAATTTTCACCATATTTAAGAACTAGAAAAAATTAATTGGAATAGGCCCTCCCACGACCACAAGGAATAATAAACTTCACTTTTAACACAGTCTCCTTTTTTTTATTTTTTTTTCCTAGTGTTTTTTAATACTTTTCAAGAAACTGAAAAAAAAAAAAAAAAAAGTAGATTTCACTTTCACACTCCACAAAGACAGTGAAAAATGGAAGTGTCAAAAAGTAATTCAAAGCATATGCATATGCACTTATCATGAAGCTTTCCATAATCCCCAACCAAAACCAATCTGCAAATTAGCATCTAATTTCATTAAATTAATTAAACTAAAGTACATAGCTCCAAGGTTTTTGACAAGAAATCAACCAGTCAATTAGATTCTTCATCCCCAAATTGAATTTAATCAAGATTTCACATTTCTTGAAACAAATTCCTAATTTTACAATTTCTTGAAATGATTAACATTTAATAACAAAGAAGAACAACAGAGGAAGAAACCATAAACCCATAAATCAAGATCAAGAACCCAAAATGTAAAGCCCAATTTCTCTTAAACTTACCAAAATAACTCTCAGGTGGTTCTTGATAATGAATCTCAAGTTCGCCTTCATCACCAACAACATCACCATACTCGCTGTTATTACCAGTACCCACCATTCTCATCTTCAATTCTCTTAATTTTTCAGTAGCTAACCCAAGAGTGAGCTTGTGGCACCTTCTTTGGTACTTAAACCCATTGATGCACCTTAGGGTTTGAGCCACAGAGACATAGAAAATCAGATTGGCTAAGGAGAGGAGAATAATAGGTGCCCAGCAATGGCGACACTGAAGGCGATTTGGTTGGGCTTCGGCCATGAAAATTAGAGAGAGGAAAATGAAGAAGAGAAGAAAAAGCTTGTGAAGCTCTTTCTTTTGAAGGTCTATAGCTCTTTTTTTTTCAAGAGTCTTCTCGAAATGGAGTTGGATTATGGTATTTAGGGCTTGGAGAGCTGTTTCTTTTGGGATCGTTTGGTGGAGGTGGCCGCCCTGGTGGGAGTGGTGGTGGTTGTCGTAGTCGGCCATCTGGAGATAAACAGAGAAGAGTAGCAGAGGTTTTACTTGAAACGGGTAAGAGAATTGTGCAAGCAGTTTATTTATTTTTTGAGAGTAAATTACTGCTTAGATCTGGAGGAATAGTTGTGTTTTTACGGTCTTCAACGGTTACATTTATTGGGGATTTTAATTACTGTTTACTAGTAGGACTCCTAGTTGTAGGTTCTTCACCAAGGATTCGTTGTCACTTGTCAGTCACTGTTTCATTCAAATTACATATTAATCCCTAAATTTTGAAGTAAATGACGATTGAGAAATTAATAAAAACATATTTGCATTTTCATTTAGTTGTATTATTTAATCATTCTATCAAATTTTTTTTATATTTTTTATTAAATCTCAAATGAAATGGCTAAAATGCCATTAAAATTTTATTAAATCTTAAATGAAATAGCTAAAATGTCATTAAAAACTATAACACTTTCACAATAAAAACTTTTTCATCTTTAACAACCACAACCCATCAATGATAAGTCCACTAGCCATAACCAAAACTTATAAGTCACTCACTATATCCTCCAAAAACTCCATTTTAATTGATTTTCTTTTGATTAGATACTACTCAACAATAATCATAATTGTTGATACTCTGTCGTACCAAAACGACATCTTTTCCAATAAAGATCCAGTAACCTCTAACAACATCACCACTAAGAAGTCATGAGAGAGCGAAAAATGTCGTCGCTGGCATAAATAAAAAAAGAATAATAAAGTTGCTTCTCATGATGTTGGCGTTTTCACCAACGGAAATGAAACACCAAAATAATTACAACAAAAAATAATCATTTTTCATATGAAAAAAAAGGTCATCAAATTAAAAAATCCCCAAACCCCATTTTCCAATCTAACAACCTTCAGGAACCTAACTATACAAAATAATCATTGTCAACCCTAGAACAAAAAAGGAATACAATAAGAAAAAAAAAGTCACAAAATCTCTTGCAACCCATGTCCTTACAAATTTGATTTCGCCTGCAAAATGTTAGCTCTTCTAAGTGCTTCAAACGAAGCTTATGGGTTGGTGTTTATGCTATTTGATGAAGTGGGTGTTGTGAGGTCTCTTCCAAGTACCAAGATGCTCAAATCAAAAGGGCAAATTCTTGCGAACTAAAGCCAATTTCGGCCAAATTGTTTCTTTAATATTTGTTTGAAAATTGATAGAATTGTCGCTTTCATTTTTAAGGGAAAAAGAAAGAAAACCCATTTTGACTCCAATTTATAGCAAAAGATAAAATCATTAGACCTTTGAATCGGGACTGAACTCGAAGACTAGGTTTTTGGTTTATAATAATTCAAACTTTGGCTTTCCATTTAACAAAGTGAAACCCCATATTTTTCTATTGATGATATTTTATATATTTTATATGCATATATAAGCTAAATTCAAGTTATGAAATATAAGTGATAGTTAAATTATAAATATGAAATATGCAGTTAATTTGGATTATTTTAACTGGAATTTATAGTAAGACTATTTTGGTATTTTTTACATGAATTATAATTAATTGGACTTTTCGAGAACTTATATAATATATAATTAAATATTATGGTTATAGTATAATTTAAATAGAGTTAATGATTTATTTATAAAATAAGATATTTATGGGTTAAATTGATTAAATTAGGTAAAAGGAAGATTAGTGAGCAATTAAGGATTAATATTTCTATTTTCTTTTGATGGTATATAAGTATTAGTTTTTAGAGTCGCAGCCATTAAGAAAAAAAAAATGTAGAGAGGAAAAGAAAAAAAGAAAAAATTAATAGCAGATTTGAGTTTATAAAATTGTTGAAAGTTTTTTCTAATTTTTTGGAGTTTTTTTTTTTTGGAGATAAGAGGTAATCCAATTCTTCTAATATCTTAAAATTGATTTGTATATATATTATTATGATTGTTGAATTATTAAAGATTTTGGTTAGGTCTTGATAATTTATTTATGGAGCATGATGATGAATAACTAAACAAAAATATGTTTTTAGATTTTATTATTACTGGAGTTGATTTCAATCGAAATTTCAATTGATTTAATTAAAGAATACAAATGATTTAGAATTTATAAATTGAGAATGATAGTTAGGGTTCATATATGAAAATTACGAATTACATTAATTCTTATTGAAATTATATATTACGGTTAATTTTTGATATGTTTGATATATATATGTCTAGTTTATGTGAATTAAATTTTAAAATGATCCAACGGTTGGATCACTTTTTATAGTATAATTTGTATAGACTGTCTGATAAGAAAATATATTCATTGTAGCCCTAAATCTTGAATTTTTCAAAGGGCCAAATAAAATCATTTTTATTTGAGTTTTTTAGGATTAATTACTTTATATGTTCAATGTATTCTGAAATTTTTGTATAATTTTTGGAATTGTAAAAAATAGGTTTATAAATTAAGATTTGTATACTGCCAGTGTCAAGGCAGCTTGCTGTATAGTCAAACTTGGATTGATATTTGGAGACTCAAATGGATTCCAAATTTAGAGTTTTTTTTGAGTTATATTTATGTATATGTTAGATAATTGGTATTAAAATTTGAGTTAATTTAGAGAAGTTTATGATACTTTGTAATAGAAAATATATCTGTTGTCATAATGAGTTTATTGGAAAGAATTTGTGCTTTACGTTGCATTTAAGCATGTATTTTATATAAGTTATTAGTATTGCATTTTTATATGTTAATTATATATTTTCTTGATATTTTAGATTATAGAATATTGATCTATTATATATATATTCAGGAATTGACTTGGGTAATTAAAAGATTGATTAATCTTGTTGCAAGTAATATGATTTCATGTGAGGGAATATATAAAGTTTAATTAAAATAATTTAATATTTATGTGTGTGGCTTTTATATAAATAAATTAATTGAATTTGCTTGTAATTAGAAGTTAGGAAAGGCAAGCTATATAATTTTATGTGTAATGTATATATGTAATAGTTGTTATTAGATTTTTGATATTACAATTTATTTGTATCTAAATTTATGAGTCGTTACTATTATTATTACGTTTATTATTTTTTATATGATATTTTTATTTGGAGTGAGATAAAGACTTGAACCTTCCATAATACCTGAATTTCTCTTGGGTTTCGGCCTTATATGTTATATGTATTTGGCTTATAGAGAATGATCTGGTGTATACTTCATAGTGCTTATATATTACTCGGGTTTTAAACATTATATGTTATATAGGTCTTGAACCTTATATATCTATGTGTCACATATGGGTAAAAGTATTCAGCTAAAACTCTTACCCATTACTTGTTTTAAATAATTATTTGTGAACTTATAAATATATAAGAAAAAAATTATTAGTATAAGTGATATATGAAATTTACAAGCTCTTATGTTATATGTATTTGGTATGTGGAGAATGCTCTGATTTACACTCCACAATGCTTATATGTTATACGGGTTTGAAATCTTATATGTTATACGGGCTATGTGCCATACATGTGTAAGTTAAAGTGTTTAGTTATAGCTCTTCCCTTTTTATATTTGAATACTTATTTGTTTTAAATGAATTTATAAGTATGTAAGAAAAATTATTTGTATAAGTTACTTGTGAGAATTATATGTTCTTATACTATTTGATTTAAAAGAAAGTATTTTAATTACTTGTATTTAAATTATTGATAATTATTGTATATGTGTTAGGTATGTAATGTCTAAAATGTTAGGTTTTTTCCTTACCTTCATATGTTTTCTCACTGAGTGCGTGGTTTGCTTACTCTTTCTAAATTTCGGTTTCTTTGCAAGTTATGGTCTTCTTTTGGCAAGACTTTTTTCCTTTCTTCCAAAGCCAAACCACTGTCTTAAAGGTAGTTTTGAGTAATTTCCTTTGGGAACGTTTTAGTTGATTTCCAAATATTAGTTGTAATAAATCTTATTTGATTTGTTATTATTAGTTAATAGTATTTAAATGATGTTTTGATGGATACAAATATTAACTAAGTATTCAAATATAATTTCATAGGCTATAACTATAGTAATTGTTAGGCTTATAAGATTAGACTCCGGTTATAACCCTGGATTTGGGTTGTGACAAACAATTGACTTATAAAAATAGATTTCATAAATAAGTTATAAGGATAGCAAGTTATACAAGGCATGAATATAATAAAACAAGTAATATAAACATTCATAAAGTAAGGAACATAAGGTAAAAAAGCTTTAATTTACATCAAAAAGCCAATAACAGATGATGTTAACTCTAGCCCTTAGTGAAAATTCTAGTTTAACCACACATTCCTCAAACAACATTAAACAATTAATTTAAGAAAAAAAGAAAGTTTTTAGTGTTTTTGGATTTGAAATTATGAAATAGCTTGCCTGCATATCCCATTGAATGGGAATCAAAACCCACATAGTTTTTGTAATACCGGAAATTTTTTTTAGGCATGTTGTTGAGATGATTGTGAATAAATTAATATTTTGAGAATTTCAGAATCTATATTCAGGAAGGATCTAGTGAGTTAGTTTTTATGATTTTAAAAGAATAATTTGGAAAAGTGTAAAACATAAGAGTTGTAGATTTATGTACTATCTTTAAGTCTGTAGAATTGTTTGTAAATTTTTTTTTGTGTGTGAGGGGATATGCTTCTTCGACCAGAACTTGTATAGTTCGCTATTTCCTGCATAAAGTTTGAGAATTTTTGTTTATTCTAAGAATGTTAGAGGCTGAGTGAGTCAACAGTGTAAACATGAAAAATGTTCCTTTATGTGTTATATAGATGGCTGTAAAAGTTCAAGGAGATTGGATAATTGTAGTTCAAGAGAGATCTAAATTAATCAAATATGCTTGGATAGTACTTGGAGAGTAAAGTCAGGGTGAAATTTAGAAATTCACCATAAATTGTGTAGATCTCCTTTTGATCTGAAATTTGGATATATTGGACCTCTAAGTGTCTATTTTAGATGACAAAAAGGAATGGAGGAGTTTGAATGTTTGTAGCTCGTTTGAGAATTGGTTTAGTGGGAGTTAGCGAGGAAGGTTTTCTAGCTCTGCGGAAATAGTTAGTGCGAGCTGGCTCCTTAATTTCGAGAGGGACAAAGGTTGATCGAGCTGGATAAGTGAGATTAGTGAAGTGAGATTTGCTGAAGTGAGATTTGGTGAAGCGAGATTAGCGAAGTAGGATTGTCGATGTGGAAGTTGGCGAAGGGAATTGGCGAAGTGGAATTGGCGAAGTGGAATTGGCGAAGTGGAATTTAGCGAAGTGGGATTGGTGAAGTGAGATTGGTGAAGTGGATATTTAGCGGAGCGACCATTAGTAAGGCAGTAGCCTATTTAAAAGAGAAGCAGTAGTCATTTTCTCACGATAACTTTCCTCTTTTCTTTATTCTTCTTCATTTCTTCTCCTATCTCTCTCAAATCTGTTCCATTTGTTTTCTAATATATTAATACTCAGAATTAATGTATTAAATAATTAAATTATCGCATTCCAAGGCTTCGATCATCATTATCAAGCTCAGATCCTTCAAGAACTCATTTTGAGAAAATAAAGTGATTTTCTCCAAACTTCATTTTCTTTTTAGATTAAGATTTTTTGTAGTTAGAATAGATATTTATGAGTTGTATAGAACTTATTATGAGCATTTGAGGCTATTAATTTTGGTTAATATAGAAGATACCATAATTTATGAATTTTAATGAATAGCGACATGAATAGTAAGTATGTTATAAATTTTCAGATTTTCTTTAAGAGATGAATTAAATTGATGTTAGGAAATAATAATAGAGACTATAAGATGATTAAAATTATAAGGAACCATATTATGTACTATTAATTGAGGAAATCCTAATTTTAAGTGTTTGGAAAAATTATCATAGGAGAATAGCATTCAAGGGAATAGAGGAGATTATTGATTGTACAAGTAATTGAGGAAAATACAAAGATAAATTACTTGAGGTAAGTATGAACATTGCATATGTATAGTATTTCTTTGAAATGGATTGTTTAATCTTTCCTAATGCTCACACATATGATTCACATGTTATGAAACATTGTATTATTGACCTATTAAATGAAATTCCCATGATGTTCTCAAACAAATGATAAATTATTCCATGTAATCACTTTATATATTGTAAATGACTTGCTTATTCTTTCTTGGACCAAGCTCATATGAAACCTATTTGTTAACTTGAATGAATTCATGTTTATATGCTGATGGTCTTGTGACCAATATGATTCTTGTGAAATTCAAGCTATATGACCTATGATATATATATGTATAGAACGCTCTTTCCAATGAGAGTAAATTCATTAGTCCATTGTGCACTTTGGGAACCTAACTGATAGGATTTTTTATCAGCGTTCCACCTAGAGGGGACCATGAGCTCTAGACATACGCTTGGCCAAGCATATGTTTTGCGATAAGGTAGCAAGGACTACTGATGCGCTCTGTTGTGATAAGGTAGCAAGGCTATTGATGCACTCTGCAGTTCTATCATATGATTTGACAGTGTTATTCGATTGTGAGCACTTATGTTCTTGTAAGCATAACCTTATGATATTCTCATATCCATGATCCTTTGGCTTGACCTTTACTTTGCATGTTCATATCTTACTGAGTTGAAGGCTCACTCCTCTTCTGTGGATTTCAGGTGATAGTGTAGCTGGAGAGGGAGCTAATATAGAAGACAAAGCTTCTTGATACATTCCTCCAAGAAGAGTCTATGTAATTATTTTGATATATGTTCATTAGTTTGTATTATGGAATTGTATGTATGAGGAGTATACTCTAGAGCTCCGTAGTTAGATATTAAGGATGATATTATTTTGATGTTTGAATTGTTATAATTGGGCTGCCCTTGTTCCTTATTGATGTGAGATGTATCTTTTGATCGGTAAAGAACAAGAGGAAATCATATGATGATAAATATAAATGTATGAATGATGATTGCATGAATAATAGAAAGGAGTATTTATAATGATAACTATGTATGATGTGGATATGAATTGTGTATGAAATCTAGGATATGAGTGTTCTACGGATTTATGGTGGCCTTAAGCCTACCCTTGCCCTAGGACCATCGCACCACTGGAGTTAGGGTGTGACAATTCTTCTTTCTTGCGAAGGGGTTTGGTTTGGTTTTAAGAAAAGATTGATTTTGTGGTTCCTTTAATTTTGAGGTACGAACACGATACCTTGGTTTGAGAGGGACACCTTCTTCGAAAGGGTTAGGTCCTGCCTTGCTGGGGATGACTTCTTAGAGCTCACTAGAATCAAAGTTCCACTTTGAATTTGGTAGTAGACACAGGGGATGACTTTTTAGAGATCGCCCGAGTCAGAGTTTCACTTTGATTGAGTAGGATTATAACTACGACATGTTTCAAGTTAATTTTGTTAGCACTATGACATGCTTCGAGTTCATTTGTTAACACTACGGTATGCTTCAAGTTGATTTGTCAGCATTATGGCATGCTTCAAATTGATTTGTCAGCACTACGACGTATTTTGAGTTGATTGAATTGATTCTTCTTGATAGGACGTCGATACTTTTAGATTGACTTAAAGAGAGATCGCTCTAGGTATTTTATTCCTACAACTCAAAGAGAGTTGAAGAAATCAGTTCGAAATTAAAGAGAAGTGAACCACTTATAATAAAGAAAGCTGAGTATTGGGGGAGAAAGGAGAGCCACTAAGGAAAATTCGACTTAGTTATTCTATAACTCAATGAGAGTCGGCGTTGGTGTCTTTTAAGGTGAATTTGATCCTTGTATTTATAAAGAAACGTTTGAGGAAAAAATCAGACTATAAATCGATGTGAGATTTTGGACTAAAGTTTGGCAGTTGCGTGCCTTCCTTTTAGCAGCAGGAGCATGCTTGGCTTGCGATAAAGCCTTGCCTAGGTGGCGACGCCGCTGGTTAAGCTTGGCACTACCACCAAGGCTTAGCTTAGGTGACACCAGATTTGTCTTGATGCCTATCCAGTCTGGTTCACATGATTTGAAGTTGTTTGACCTCCTATTGGCTCCAATCATCTTGGTATGGTCTGGTTTGTCTATATTTATAGCGACTTTAATCTTCAGTCGATTGCTAATTAGTCTGGCATGACCCAAGTTTGCTTAAGTGCAAAATCACGTGTACACAGCTGCCCCCATCACTTTTATCCAAGTTTAAAAGGTAAAGGTGATGGTAGTGAACCAGGTGAGTTTCTGTCTGTTTAAAATGAGATATATGTATTCTGCTTACATTCTAAAGTGTCTGTTAATGTTTCGGTCTGTTATGATAACTTTGAGTTTTTTCTGATTTTTTTTAATTGTCTGCTTGTATGACTATCTGTTTGTGCGATTGTTTGCTTGTCTAACTATCTGCTTGTATAACTGTTTGCTTGTCTAACCATCAGTGTATCTATTTGACTGTTACTCTGATTGTCTGCTTGTCTAGTCTGTCTGTTTGACTATCACATTATTTTTTCTGGTTGTTTGATTACCATTTTGCTTAGCTAATTACCATTTTGTTTGTCTAATTACTATTTTGCTTGTCCAAATTTCCACTCTGTTTGTCTGATTGCCACTCTGCTATGTTAATTACCATTCTACTTTGGCTAATTGCCAGTCTGCTTATTTGTTTGCCATTCTACTCGGCTAATTGCCACTTTGTTTGTTTGATTGCTACTCTACTCGGCTGATTATCATTCTGCTTGTCTGATTTCCATTCTATTTATCTGATTGCCACTATGCTCGATTGATTGTCACTCTGCTTATCTGATTGCTACTCTACTTGGTTGATTACTATTATGCTTGTTTGATTGCCACTCTACTCGATTGATTACTATTTTGATTGTCTGATTGCCATTCTGTTTGACTGATTGCAACTCTGCTCAGTTGATTACCATTCTGCTCAGCTGATTACCATTTTGCTTGTCTGATTACCATTATGTTTGTCTGATTACTATTCTGCTAGTCTAATTTCCACTCTGTTCGATTGATTACTATTTTGTTTGTTTGATTACCACTCTTCTCGACTGATTACTTTTCGGATTGTCTAATTACCATTATGCTTGTTTGATTTCCATTATGCTTGTCTGATTGCTGCTCTGCTCGGCTTATTGCCACTCTGCTCAGCTGATTACCATTATGCTTGTCTGATTACTATTCTGTTTGTTTGATTACCATTCTGCTTTCCTGATTACCATTCTTCTTGTCTGATTTTCATTATACAAGTCTGATTGCCACTCTGCTTGATTGATTACCATTCTACTTGTCTGATTACCATTATGTTTGTCTGATTACCATTTTACTTGTATAATGTCACATCCCCATTTCAGAATATGACGATTCTAAGGAAAAGGTTAGCTTAAGGTTACCGATTCCCATAGAAACCTTCTTAATTCAAAACTTAACAACTTAAAAATTATTTATGCAAATTTTTTAAGAAAATTTTGCCATAGTTTCCTTTGTATTTATAGCATCCTAAGTTATCAACTTCTTCAATATTAACAATTTATACAACCTGCAAGTAAACCGGTACTTCTAAAATTCCACCTTATACCTTCAACACCATTTTCATATCACATTTTCATACTTCAATTAATAAACTATTATCAATAAATTATGAATTAATTTATTAAAGTGCAAATATTTATTACTAATATTCATCGGGTCACAACATAATACTTATACATATTTTATAATACTATTATAATCATGGAGTAACTATAGATTAACTAAAATACAATATCTTCAAAGTAGAGACAGTTATATAGATACTGCTGGTTTCAAGCTTGGAAGGAGGAAATGGGCTGGAACAACCACTATCTACTACGGACCTGAAACATTGAATCACGAGAGGTGAGAATTTAATCTCAGCGAATAATACATATATTATCTTACTTGTGAGACTAGGTGAGGAATCTCTCATAAGGAAGATAATGGTAGCATAATTTAATAATAATGGGATCATTAATCAAATAAAAGATTCATAAAATATAAGCCATTTAATATGTAGGTTTGGTTTCACATTGGCATTAAGATACATAACATATCATATCATCATAAAATGACAGAATCATTATTGATCATTTAAGCAGATGCTACAATCTGGTAACATGTTATTTACTTATACGGTTGATCAGACCGCATGGCTAGGACCTTAACCCTCTCCTAGCTAGGATCATTAAACCATTGTGCACAATGTCATTAAAACTTTTGTCATTTCATTAATGCTATACATATAGTGCTTAATCATTAGGTATCAAAGAATTACTTAAGCACTTTCAAGGTGTCGATTAACAAGATATTTGGCTAATCATGCAAATTCAATTAAAAGGGGTTCATTTGGATTCATAGAAAGCATAGAAATAATCATGGATCATTCAATTAGGGCTTTCGATCAACAATGGGATTTCATGGCAATTTCAACAATTAGATTTTTAAGGCAATGCCAAGTAAAATAGTATGTATATTACTCACCTCTTAAAGCCAAAATCCAAAATCAACCTTCCTTCTCTATTTAGTGAAGACAAAAGAGGTGGTTATGAACCTCTTTGTCATCTTCTTTAGATGCTACACATATAATTAAATATAATTTAGCATTAATTAATATGAATTTACATTAATCAACACTCTAATTAACTAATTTTCCCAAATTTCTAAATTTCAGGGTTAATTTCAATATTCATCCTACTGGCAGCCCTGGCTATATTAGCCATATCTCCCTCTATAATTGTTCAATTACTTTAATTCTTTTTCATAATTAAACTAGACATCTCAATATTCAACATATTTGAATTTCAGATTTTTTTTTATTACTGCATGAATTATGGGAGAATTTTAAATTCAGTTATGAATTCTATTTCCACCCTACAAATTTCTACCCGGCAGCCTCTAGTATTTTACCTGTATCTCATTATATACAAATCCAAATGGTGATATGTTTTCATAAAATTTTATCTAAGACATACAATCACATTTTATATGTTTTGAGTTTTTCATTATTTTGCATTTAAGGCTTTCAAAAACTTAAAATACAATAGGATTACTTTGACTAAATCCTAACCTGAGTCAGCAATACTCAGTCTTCCATAACTTATAAAATAGAAGAAATCTGATAAAACTTCCTTAAAGGAAAATAGTCTACACATACATATCCAAAACTTTTAGTTTTGAGTATTTCCAAATTCCAATCTTAATAGCACGAAATTTCAGCCTCAAAATCCTATTCAAACACAGGGATTTTACAATTCTCAAAGCTTTACTCCTAATTTCACTTCCTTCTTCTAATTAAACATCTAATCTACCATAAAAATTCATTAAATCAAATTATAAAACTAGTTTAAGATTTTACTTCTTGAAGCCCTTTGGAGAATTTCCTCAACTATCTACCAATTTTGATGAAGAAGAGAGCTTTGAAGGTGATGATGTGAAGATTGGATGAAGTTGGAGAGTGATTTGAGTTGTGTATGGTGAAATAAAATTTTAGAGAAGTGGAGCAAGGGAATTTTGGACAAGTTATGGGGAGGTTAAGGAGATGATAACTTTCTTCAACTATGTTTATTTATTATAGTCTAGAACCAATAAAAATTTAGATAAAGAAAAATGAAGAAATTTAAGAAGAGAATGAACTTAGACTTAGTTATAACTAAGTTAATTTTAGATGACATAATTTAAATTATTTTTAATAGTAGTGGAACCACATGTCCAATCACCTTGCATCCTTAATCATTTCTTTTTTTTTTTTATTATTTTAATTATTGGTCAAACTTTTGACCCAACTTCCCAAAATTTGCAAAATTGCCATTTTCTTCTTCTATCTCTTTCACTTTTTTTATAAGCAATTACATTTTATTATTTTCATCCCATTATATTTTTTTAATTCATACATTATTGTGAGGCCTCCCCCGAGCACCCTCATCCTATCCAATTGAATGGAATCGGGAATGCTCATTTTCGGACGATTTCTCACGGAGGAGGCGACCCTAGCGCCTTTGATTTGAAAATAATTTTGATATTTTGAAGTTGCCACATTAAGTTATTTTTGTTAGATAAATTTAAGGTAAAAATCCATTTTGACTCTAATTTTATCCCAAAGGAAAATAAATGCACTAGTCTTTGAAACCAAAGAGGATTCGGGGACTAGGTTTTTGGTTAAACTTGGCTTCTAATTTTAACTTCTAATTTTAACCTTAATTTTAAAACATTTTATGAGTAGTTTAAAGGATGGGATATAAAGATGCATGACTAAGTAAGTGAATGAACAAAAGCGGTTAAATAAAACAGTAAAGCAGTTAAGAGAGCGATAATTTAAATTATTACAATTCAAAAATATCGAAATAGGGGATATCGACTCTAGCCCTTATGGGTTCTAGGTCGATCACACATTCCCCAAAGAATACATTTAACAGAGCAATAATAAAGCAATTAATTAAAGAGATGGTTTTGATCTTGTTTGGATTTGAAACTCTTACATAGCTTACCTGCGTATCCCGTTGAATGAAAATCAAAATCCACGCAGTTTTTCCTTCTTGTGAAGGAGGGTTGATTTTATGCCCAATTTATCATGTTTTGATTCTTTATTTTGATGCTTTATAAAACTAAAGAAGATGAGTTAGGAGACGATACCTTCTCCCTTGGTCTTTGGAGAGGTGGCAGTCGGATTGCACGCCCGGATCGGTGTTCCACTTTGGATTGATTTGAAGCACGGGAAGACGGTCAGATTTTCTTTTATCTGGCTTTTTGGGGAGGCGGTGGTCTGATTGCTCTCCTGGATAGGAGTTCCACCTTGGATCAGTTGAAGCCCGGGAAGACGGTCAGATTATCTTTTATCTAATAATTCAAAAGAAATCAAGCAAACCAACAGAGTGATTTTATATTAAAAATGATTTTGAGGCTCCACACGCCTGTAATACCCTATAAATTCCTAACTCACATGCATGAATTAGTTCTCAGTTTGTGGTTCGTAAGTCTTGGAATGATGGAAAATAATTTTAGAGATACAGTTAGAAAGCAAACTTGTTACTTTTTTGGAAAGCGGCGGTGTCGGGAACACTGCCGAGAAATTTGCAGTCTGGTCAACAGAAGAATTTTTGAAGTTGACCTGGGGGTAAAAGATCACCATAAAATATGTGCAATTTTGGTAAAAAAAAGAAGTGAAAATCATTTAGGAACATTGAAAAAGTAACTAATGGCAAAATCGTAAATATAAGGAAGTTTAAGGTGAATAGTGAAAATCGGTCAGGGTTATAGAATGTTTCTAGAACCATTTTCATAAATAAGTATAAATTAAAATGAGCTTATTAACTCTCCACTTTGAAATCCAATTCCAGACAGAATTGACAAAATAAATTACAGAAGATTTTGGACCAAAGTGTGATGGATGGAAGTTCGGGGATTAAGTTGTAATTTTTCAATTGATTTTTCTATATAACCAATACTTAGGAAAAATTTGTTCATTTTCTTCTTCCTTTCTTCCTTAGGCCGAACCATATTTCGTCCATTCTCCCATCCATTTCTTCATCCTTTCATCAAAATTTTTAAATAAAATTTATAGAAATCTTAACTACCAATCTAGTTCTATCAAATGCTATCATTAATTTGCATGGTGGAACAAAGAATATCAAGGATTATTTGAAAGGAAGTTTCGGCCATTTCATCTCAATTGAGGTAACCAATTTGTTTGT
>CANXYC011873565.1:0-26424 GCA_948193065.1 Aleurites moluccanus
GCCAATTAAGGAGGAGTATCCCTTTGATAGAGTGCCTAAAGTGGCTTTCATGTTTTTGACTAGAGGGCCTTTGCCTATGTTGCCTTTGTGGGAGAGGTTCTTTAGAGGTCATGAGAAGTATTTCTCTATCTATATCCATACCCCTAAGAATTATGTGCTTAATGTTTCAATGGGCTCTCCATTTTACAGAAGGCAGATACCTAGTCAGGTATGAATTTTAATTGGTTGGTTTTACTGTTGTTTTCTGTGTATTCTTGTTGATGCTGATAATTCAAATTTATGAGCAATTTGGTTTGCTATTGTTAATAGTTATACATGATGTTTTGTGATTGCTGTGGTTGATAGATTTTGTGTTAGTTTCATACTATGCTAGCAAGAATATGAATTTGCAGTTAAAGGAAACATCAATTAGTGGAATAGATGTTCCTTATTAACATATTCTTAGGGGTCAGTCAAAATTTGTCAAGGAGAGAACTGGACCAGTAGAAGTTGCTTATATGTTGAAGAAAATTAATTATGGTGTTTTTCTTTGGACATAGTCTTCTGAAGAGAAGTTAATTCAATTCACAGTGAGGAAAGCCCCAAGGTCTTTGAAGACATAATGCTCTTGTTGGATGGATGGTGACATCATATACAGAGCTAAGATTTCTGAACTAATTTGAAACCCTATATTAGAACTAATTGCTATCCTTTCTGTCAAGATGGGGTATTTATATGTTCTTATTCATTTTACTTTTTTGATGATTGTTAGTAATTGCTATTTGATGAGAGAAGTTGGCATTGAATCTTATGGCCATCAATAAAAATTGTGCAAAAACTTACTTTTCACAGGTTATGCAAATGGATTCTTTGTTGTTTCTCTCTCCCCATGTCCGTGTCACTCACTGTATGATGTAAATGTGCATATGCATGTGACATGCATATTATTTTTCATTTATGATACTGATTATTTAAACAATTGCGCAAAGTTTTACAATTACATCCACTAACCTTCAATGTTTATTTTTGATAAAAGTATCATTGCCACTTTCACCAGTTCTTCCATTTGTTACTTTCTTGAGATAGAAATGGAGTATACCTCTTGAATATAACTGCCACTGGTTCATTGTCTTCTACTGGGAGCAGATTTTTTCTCTAATGAGCACACTTCCATCGGCAATATATTGATGGAGCCTTGAGAGTAAATTTTTGCACTATTTCTTTGACATATCTGAAATGAAATATCTGTCCCTTTTCCTCATAAATTTGTCGGATAACATACGTTTCATGTGAAGTAGCATGAGAAAACTTTGTTGGAAAATATCTTTCTTTCTGACCAATTGGCACATTCCACATTCAGCCATAAAATGGGGAGAATATGACCGAACATTATTCCCAGATAATTTAATATCTATTATCCACCTCCCAGAAACCCTGAGCGGAGGATTCTTTGGAATTAACTACAACCTTCCAGTGACCACTCTCATACGAATCAACTTTACACCTTTAAATGCACAAATTATTATTGATCTTTTAATTTATATGACAATAAGAGACATATGAGATATATTATCCATTATGTCCGGAATGTCATGGTTACTGGTAATTTTTTGAGTTGAACCCTCTTCAGTGACTGAAACCACTTGTTTGCGGTGGAATATTACATTACAAACAGAAATGGCCGGACTTCTTAGTCTTTTTCTCTTTGTTGTGTGCAAAAGGAACACTTTCCTTTTCTGTTGGGCAAATGCTCTGCCCTGCAACTTTTACTCAACTGTTGCAAGTGAATTAGTGTCTTAGTTAATTGCATTCTGTATTTCCTTAGAATAATCTTTGATTTCTCCCTTGTCCAGGATGTGGAATGGGGAACAGTAAAACTGGTTGATGCTGAGAAGCGCCTTCTAGCCAATGCCCTGTTGGACTTCTCAAACGAGCGGTTTGTTCTTCTCTCTGAGAGCTGCATCCCAATCTACAATTTCCCTACCGTCTACAAGTATCTCATTCATTCTCAACAGAGCTTTGTTGAGTCATATGATGATCCCTCCCGTTATGGACGTGGCCGCTACAACCGTAAAATGCTTCCTGATATTAAGCTCCATCAATGGAGGAAGGGGTCTCAATGGTTTGAGATCCAACGGGCTCTGGCTGTTTATGTACTTGCTGACACCAAGTACTATTCTATCTTCAAGAAATATTGCAAGCCTGCCTGCTACCCTGATGAGCATTACGTTCCAACTTATTTGAACATGTTTCACGGGCCACTTAATTCGAATCGCACTGTGACTTGGGTTGATTGGTCCATGAGGGGTCCACATCCAGCAACATACAGGCGAATTAATGTTACAGAAAGTTTCATACAGTCTATTCGGAATAATGGAACATTATGTTCTTATAATTTGGAGAAGACAACTGTTTGTTACCTCTTTGCCCGAAAGTTTCATCCAAGTGCATTAGAGCCCTTACTTAACCTCACCTCAACAGTAATGGATTTCTGATCTTCGTTTTCTTTTCTTGGTAGAGGTACAATATCATTTTTTAGTGATCCTAGACATTAACAGGGCTACTATCATAGCTCTAAAAAAAGGGTTTGTTTTGGCACAATTGTACAGTTTGTTTTTTATAGGTCATTGGTTTATTAACCATTGAGGAAATTGCTATTTTTTAAACAAAAATTTGAGAATATTAACAAGTTCTTCAGAGAGAAGCAACAACTGGGAAAGTTTGTCCTGAAATCATTTCTGCTGATATTCAGGTAGTTTTGGGATAGTGAAAGTTTTCAGATGCAGTTGTTCACCATTATTGAGTATTTTATGTTAATTGAGAATTCTAAAACCTTGTAAAGCTGCAATAAGATTCTTCTGGGTTATGAGTTATCAATTTTTTTTTTTGTATGACTACATAATATTCAAATTCACTGAAACTGAAACGATTAATTTATCAAATTGAGAGAGATTTAAGAAAGTGAATAAAGTTAATTATGTTAACAGATTTTTGTTATATTTGTACATAAATTTTAGCTGCTATTCTCAAAACAAAATAGAATAAAATAATAACTATGCTTGATCAGCCTAAAAAAGGATATGGATTCTGCAATTGAAGTGGTTTACTGTTTGAATGCTATTGATTGGTGATAGTTTCACTGATAACAAATTCGGTTTTTTTTTTTTCGGAAAATTTATCTTTGAGAACTTGGAACTCGAGACTTTTGACAACTTCACTATCATCGAACTAAAAGCTTACAACTTTACTACCACTGAGTAACCGAACTAAAAGCTTACAACTTTACTACCACTAAGGGGCTGTTTATAATGTTTGATTGGCCAACTAAAAACTCTGATTATGGTAAAATTTCTTTTTAATCGGCAAATTTCATAAACAGCTATAAGTTACTTTTAGCGATTGACGATTTGACAATCGCACTTTTATACCAATCGCACATTTAGCCATCGCTCTACCAAACACCCCATAAATCACTAAACGATTACAACTTTATTACCACTGAATCAAAGGCTTTGATGACCGAAAAGATTAGACTTGCCAGTATGTAGTATTACTTTAATATTCTTGATGTGTAATGTACCTACTCTTCTATTTGGAGCAACCATAGGCAGGAATTTAAGACTTAAAGACCTAATTTGTTTTATGAAACTGAAATTCAGACTAAAACATAATTCGCCCTCTCATATTTAAGTTTTTAAATAGAGATTACCATAATTATATTTTGAATGGCTATTGAAGCTGAGTAATGATTTTATAATATTGCTCTTTAAAGACTAAAATATTGTAGTAGGATTAACAATATCATGATAATTAAAAGACTAGCCACTTCAAATTAGCACACAACAATCAAAATCTTTGTTTCAAGGATCATACATTTCCTCCAAGCAAGAATTATGAATTATTTCATCAAGTAAAACACCTGTTCAAAATACAAACTAAAAGATCAAGTCACCGGTGGCAAAATGGAAAACTGCAAATTTACATAGACAATTGCACATTATTCAGCAAATGTGCGAAAATATAAAATTTTTTCCCTTAAAATTTATGTATCAATGACAAATGTGAAGTGTCAAATTACAAAAATCATTGATTTATCATATAGGACGAGTGTGTAAAATATATATCTCAGAGATGTTCAGAAAGTCATAACTAGAAATACTAAATTCTACTTCATTACCATATATCAGCGAGATGAGCAACACTAGGCACTCTGCATATAAAAATGAAGTAATTTCCTTGCTCAACCAAAATATCAGCACGAGAGATATAATCACTTTGTATGAAAGAATCAAGCTGCTGCATGCCGGTGGTTCACTTGCCATTCTGAATGTTGTTCTGCCATTTCTGGGGCACCATTAGGTTGCAGTCCCAAGACAGGATCAAACTAGAACATAAATGAAAGATAGGAGTCAGCAGCTAGTGCTAATCTATTAGATATCATAAGCGATATTCATGAAAAGAATAATCACTATATTCATGAAAAATAATAATAATAAAAGGGAAACTTACTCTTCACATACACATCAATATTCATCATACTATTCGATATAGCCTGCAATCCTCCCGGCCATGGAGAAAAAAAGGATGAGGAGGACTGGGGACTCAAAACTTTTATAAGATTCCTAAGTGACTAGCAAATTATGCACAGTAAAACAACTTCAGACACAAGTACACTACTCCAGAGACTTAAATATAGGCCTAATTACAAACAAATCATCAGAAGTAAAATTTTAAAAAATAAAATAAACTACAAGACAAGTATAAATAATTTGCTATTGTACTGAAAAAGAAGTTTGCTTCAACTGTTTTAATAGTCTATTTTGCAACTTGCATTTATTTTTCTCTCATCTAGGAACATATTAATCACTCTTGTGTCTCTCCATCATCTTAAAAATCTATCTACCACTTGACAAATACAACACTTTCTATATGATGCAGAGCCTTAAGAGATTTGAATCCAAGCCACAGATAGCATTGTATCTTCTGTGATGGCTACTAATCCACCAATTGGACCTTGTCATATTAGGGTCCTCTACAATTGTGAAGGACATATGAAGCTCTGCGTCCACTAAAGCTACCGCTCTGTTTTTTTTTTTTTTTTGAAATGAAGATACTTCAGAAGTACCTAAAAGTTGTCAAGAGTATCACATCTTTTGGATTTGGACTTTATTAACGAGCTGAAGACAAGCCAATCATCCAAATTTACTGGTAAAGTAGCTAAGATAGTGAGATCTACAGAAGACATTTCTGGCACTATACAGTCACCAGCAAAGTTTCTCAAATTGTTCTACCAGTGCCACTGATAATACCAGAGGTTGGACTGCACTATAACTTCCCTCTAAGAAAAAGTGCATACATGGTACCTGCCTTTAGCCATAAATTTCACGCTACAAACTCTTTTGCATCTTCTTTTGTCAGTCATCCCTCATTGTTATCCCTTTCTTCTTTTGAAGGGAGTGAGAAAATAGACCTAAATTAAATTGGTAATCAGGAATAGATCCATGCACATAGACAGACTGACTAGGGGATAGAAAATCTATTTCTTCATCATTGAAATCTATCTTCAATTATAGTTCCATGTCTCTTTTTGCACTAAAGAAAATACTTAATCAGCAATAAACATAATATAAAACAATGAGATACAATTATTTGATATTTCTTTGTAAGTTCAAATATCCTACACTTTCTGACAGTCCATCAGTCTTTCACTACCTCTATGTATGCAGAATGCAGAAGATTAAGTGTGTAAAAAACCAGGAAGAAAGATGAATAAGCTTCAAGGAACAGTAGGTTTACAACATAATATGCTGTGTAATTCTTTCATCCACATAAGAACTGAGCTAATTAGGAATTTACTGATGCCAGGATAAGATGCTCTTAAAACCACATCCTTCAGTGAAAAATCAAGGGAAAATGCAATTCTGTCTCTGCAAATTGGCTGAGATCAAATTGTAGATTTAGGTTTCAGAGTAAACTTTTCATGACCATGCACCTCACTCAAACATAGAAAAGTATGTGCAATTCTAAAAACATTAGGTGAACAGGGAACTTAAATGTCAATTGCAATTTCATATTGGTCAAGCTGCTGCATAAGAAGTGCAGCATTTTTAAAATAAAACAATAAAAAACTAAAACAGCTACTAGCTTAAGAATAATGCCGTTAGTTTTTAATAAAAAGTTCAATGAAACAAGAAAAATAAATAAAACCGTTGTGTCATTTTCACCAAAAGATAAATTAAAGTATTCAACAGTCAGTATCTCTGTTGCATTAAGGGGAGGCACAGATTTGATGACATTCATGAACCACATATCAATGAAGTTGACAACATATGATGGACATCTTTGTGCTACCCCCAAATACCATATTTATATATTATAGATAGATACTTTTACTATATTTATATATTATAGATAGATACTTTTGGAGATATATTTGTCAAATATGTCTGTTACTACATTTAAAGCCTTTCTCCATTTGAAATTGTCCTGAATTTTGCTATTTCCCAAATGGTACCTGTCTTGCCATTTGCATGGATTCACTTGGCTGATGTCGTGCACTGTGTGCAGCTCCTGAGGACTGTCCAGCCACCTGAGAGGACCATGATGGCTGTTGTCCTCCCATCTGAGGGGAACTAGATGGCTGCTGTCCTCCCATCTGAGAGGACCATGTCTGCTGCTGTCCTCCCGTCTGAGAGGACCATGACGGCTGCTGTCCTCCCATCTGAGGGGACCATGAAGGCTGCTGCCCTGACATTTGGTAAGATGACTGTTGTCCAACTCGTCCAGCAATATTATTGGAGGCTAATGGCTGCTGTTCCCGTATCTGAGAATACAATTGTGGCGGCTGTTCCTGCATCTGAGCATATGATCGCGGCTGCTGTTCCCACATATGAGAAGATAATTGTGGCTGCTGTCCTCCTCTTTGAAAGGACCATGATGACTGTTGTCCTGTTTGAGAAGACTGTGATAATTGCTGCCCTGAAATTTGATGATGCGCTGATGGATGCTGTCCCACATTTTGATGAGGCCATGGTGGCTGATGCCTTGCAGTATTATAGGATCCCAGTGCTTGTTGCCCAGCCACTTGAGGTGATCCTGATGGCATTTGTCCAGCCATTTTCTGGTGACCAAATGGCTGCTGATGTGCCATTGGAGGTTGACCTGACAATGCTTGTCCAGGAAATGAAGATGATTCTAGTGGCCGCTCTCTTGGTGAAGGTCCTCTAGCAATTTGGTGAGGTCCCCCTGGCATTCGAGGCTGTCTTTGCAGATGAGGGGGTCCAGAAGTGTTCCTCCACCTATTTTCATCCAATACGCTCTCTATTTCTTGATTCTGCCCAGCATTTGTAAATGCCTCAATTACAAATTCCTTTAATGCAGGAGGAACACCAACACCATATCTCATCATTTGTTCCAGTATATCCTTGCCCTTGTCAAATGCAGATGCATTGCAAAGCCCTCTGACCACAACATCATAAACAGAGGGGTCTGGTTTTGGATCTCTGTTTCCCATCATTGTCAGAATTTCTACACACTCCACTGCCTTGCCATTCTTAATCAACTCGCCAAATACCCTTATCCCATAACTTGCCACCACCCATAAATTTTCCTGCACCATCTTGTGCAACAACCTTAAAGCATCATCAATCCTCTCTGCCTTCAAATAAGCATCAATCAATGTTCTATAACTTGTGACATCTGGGGACAAGGACTTGGACGATAGTTCTTTAAAGTATTCCTCTGCCTCAAATAACATCCCATTCTCACAAAATCTCATTATAATGTTATTATACCCTGCAACATCCATTTGAAAAGGTTTCGACCCAGGTTTTGTCCCTGCCTTTCTAAATGTAACAATTGCCTCATCAAACTTCCCTTCCTTAAAACAGTAATTCACCATGACATTAAAAGTTTCAGAATTCACACCTTGAGCAGTCGGTGGGGTATGGTTATCTAACATTTGCTCAAACAAAGTCCCAGCTGCCTCTTTTTTCCCATACCTAAGCAGAACCTCCAAGAAGGCATTTCCAGTTGGAACTGGAACCTTCAATTTCTTATCCATAAATGTCTTATAATTCTCCATAGCTTCCTTATCCTTCCCTTGCTTAAACCACCAATCCATAAATGTCACATTAACTATGCCATCATACCACTGACATCTCTCAACCAACTCACTGAAAAACTCGTTCGCCTTCTCCAAATTCCCCAAATCTAAAAACCCCTTAATCACATTGTTATAAACATGAGAATCAGACCCGTGCCCTTTATTCAACATCTCTCTCAACAAATCCACTGCATCCTCTATCCTCCCAGCATCAATTAACCCTTTAGTCAAATGCTTATAGGTAACCGCTGATGGACTAAATGGAGCAGTTGCAATTATATGCCTATAAATTTCAAGCGCCTCATCAACTCTCCCCTCATCACAATGTGCATTAATCACATTATTATAGGAAACAACATTAGGAACTATAGCATGCTGTTCGAAAAAGTACTTAAATAGCACAATAGCATCACTGTACCGTTTAGCTCGATACATAGCGGCAATAATCGCGTTACAGGTGAACACAGTGGGGCGAGTTCTGGTGTAGACAGCATTGCGAGCGAGGAGGGAGGCGTTATCCAGATCGAAGGCCCGGATGAGGGATTGCACTCGGTTGTGGAGGTTGAGTCGCGGGCCGACTAACGCACTGGTGGAGTCCGGAAGACGAGGTGCGTTGGGGTCGCGTGGTGGAGGGTTAGGATTGCGCTGAAGAGCGTGGAGAGGGGGTTCGATGCGGAGGCGACGCTTGCGTCTTCGGCGTTCCGCAGCTGCTTCCTCAGCGGAGGAGAAGGCAAAGGTGCGAGATGAGGGGAGGAGAGGCAATGAAGAAATGGGATGGGATGAGGATGGGATTGGGTCATTAAAGTTGGAGGTTTGGAAGATAGCTGTCGTGTTAGAGAGGGTGAGGTAGTGGAGGGCTCTGATTAGAGGTTGATAGCAGATAGTTGTGGTGGCGGCGGCAGTCGTAGAGGAGCGGCGGAGGAGGCGGCAGACAGACATTTTGGGTCTGTGAGAAGGTAGAGAGATGAAGCAGAGCAACAGAGATCTTAAACCCTTAAAGAGGATTTAAGACACTAGAAATATATGGAAATGGCATAGCAATCCGTTGAATAAAACGACATATCGTATTCTGTCGGTTGTTTATGAAACGACACTTACATAAACCCAAAATCCAAAACAAATGAGCGACTGGTCGTTTTAAATTTGGATGGACTCTGGCTGCTCTGGAATATGGGCCAGGATGAATTGATATGCTTGGGCCTTCTCCTCCGGCTTTTTAATTAACTGGGTTGGATTGATCCAGCCTAAACTGGTTCGAGTCCGAGTCAAGTCTATGATCGGATTAAGGTTAGTTCGACCGGTATTATACCCATCCTATAAAATTAAGTTAAAGTAAAAAAATTAAAATTAAAATATATATATATATTAGGGCTGCATAAAAATTAATTAAAACTATTAAACCGAATCAATCCAATTCAATTCAAACCAAAAATTATTATTTATATTGTTTCATAGTTGGTTATAGTTTTAAAAATTTTATAAATTAAATTTTTTTGTTTGATTTTGGTTTAAGAAAATAAAAATTTAATTAAACTAAACCGAACTAATAATATAATAAAATTATATTTTTTTTAGATATGTACTCTAATATTCTTAAAAATATTTTTTAAAATAGACTATTAAGATTTTATTAATATCATGCTAGTCTTTTTTTTTTTGTATGTTTATTTTTTATTTCAGTCATGGATGTTAAGATTATCATATAAATTAATAGTATATTACTAAATAAGTATTAATCAGATAGTTAAACTTTATTTTTAAATAAGATAATTCATCAATTACTTGATAATTTTTTATGATAATTAGAGAGTATTTTTTAAAATATTCTAATAATTTTTTAGTTTTTCAAAATATAAATTTATTTTAAAGGTATTGTTAAATTTATATGATCTCTTTAAATTTTTTACTTTATTTATTTATTATTTTTATTAAACCGATCAAATTAATTATTCAAATTGAATCTAAATAATTTTAATTTAAATATTTTTTAATATTAATTGATTTGGTTAAGAGTTAAAAATATTTAAAAATGATTTGGTTAAAAATTTAATCGACTAAATTCAACCATAAACACCCTAATATATATATTCTTGAAAAATAAGTTGTTAGCTATAATTTGCACGTCCCACCCCCTAAACCCACTCTGCCTCTGAATCAATACGCTCCGATATAAGACCTGTAGGTTTCCAAATCAGAATTCTAATTAAACAAATATAGTGAGAAAGATATCGAATTTACCAATAATAATAATAATTTACATTACTTTCAAAATCAAATTTTATTTACAAGATTCAAAAAATTATCAATAATAATAATTAAAAAATAAATTCACATCAGGCACATTTGCCATTTCTCTTCAAAGGAGATTGATAAATCATAAAATTACAAAAAGAAAATTTTTGCATTGCCTGAACCAGTCAGAGATCAGTACTGCAATATGAGAACCACTAGCTATGGTGCAACAGCCAAATGAAAATCAAATTTCAAGCTCCATCAAGAATTTACACACTTGAATTCAGCTGTTTTCGTATCTTTTTCACCACTAAAAACTTGTATGGATGGTTTGTATAAACATCCGTTGCCATGTATGAATGTGACCACAACCTTCATATGATGCTCAGTTGAAGACCTTGATAAATAATAATAATAATCATTCAAGTACTTGTCTGGTTTGCTGATTTTTGAAATGGATCAATCCAGCACTTGTCCTCCTTTATAGCATTTTTCCATCTCTTCAAGAAAATCTGCATTTCGACTGAGGACTGTATTCTTACCTGCATACAGATCATTACTCAGGTGAACTGATTACTGATATGATCAAATAAGATCATAATTGAGTATTAAATAAGGAAGAAAGAGAATATAAATTAGCGAGCCAGTTCTAAAATGTGCACCAAACAAGAACATAGCTTTTACTATTATAGAGAATAACCACACCCTAACATACCTCAACTCTCTTATCAGCTAAATGGGGTTGCAGGGACCCCTGCAATACCCAAGATGAACATTCAGTATTTATTTATAAAGAAGCCTGGTGCAAGGTAAAATTATTTTATTGGGAAAAGTAAACTTAAAAAGGGTAACATACCGCCAAGTTATTCTCATAAGAAAGGTGAGCTTGCCCATCGGAATGAGAATTTGACTGCACAAATGAACCAACAGCATAGTGAGATAAACAGACCAGACATTTAACACCACTAGTGCATCATGTCCTGCTGATTGAACTAATAGCATGTTTGGTTGTGCATGTGGAAGCATTATGAATAGAAATTAAACAAAAACACAATATTATAAACTTATCATCAATGAAAAATATTCCATTACATTCCTTGTGTTCTATTACACTAAAAAAAAAAAAAATGCTCGAGTGTTAGTTACGATGCTATTTTATGCTTTAAAACGAACTACTGATTTTCCAACATTTTGAAATAGAAATAAGAGTATGACAGAATTCTGGGACTTGGTTATATTCGCCTCATGTGATATTCCTCACTTTGGCATTATAGGTTTGCACCCAGGATCTAGCCCCTCAGATGCTGTGATCTGAACTAAATCAAACTAAAAGAGCAAGTATCTAGATTGATGTTTGAGAACAAGAACTTTGAGCAAAAAAACTAGTCACTCTCTTAGCTAAGCTACAGAACTGGTCTATAATTGTTTGTGTTATCAATATGAATGAAAGGACTTACCTCACTTACATTGAAGACACCGAGAGTTAAAAGACCCAGATGAACTATGTATTCAGAATCAACAACACCAACATTTTTTGTTCGATCGCCCTATAAAATAGTACAACCATCACATTTATAGTTGAGAGCGAATCATGAAAGGAAATTCACAGGATTTGGAAGTTACCTGTGCACAATAACCAAGCTGAAAATCCAGACCCCATGCATGGATCAAGTCATTCTGTAGAGGTAAAAGATCCTTAGATCTGATTATTAGGAAGGCAGTCACGATGTAGAGGTGATGGTGCAAATAGGCACTAAATACCAAGAAAGAGGTATAATATGATTCACTAGCGATTCTATAACCGAGCTAACATACAAGAGATGCAATTTTAGCAATTAATTTTAACCTAAAAGAGTAACTCAAGCTAGAACAAAACTATCCTCCCTCTCAAGTTTGATTCAATGTGACTAGCAATATACCTAATCAACATGTCACAGAATGCTTTGAAGCATCGGTACTAATTCATTCCTATCATATTGAGATCAAGTTTTTAATTCACTTAGGTGGCTGAGTATTGTACTGATGATTATGTCAAGCACCAGCCATCACATTCCAATCTTGAAAAGACTTTGGTAACATAGAAATTATACCTGGATCATATACCATACACATCGCCAGGCTGCCCTTGAGAAGACAGGTGCCATCATTTCCACCCAACTGCATTAGCAGGCCTTATGTTCAGTGTGAAGCAATATATTTGGAGTTCATTAAAACAATTCTTCTCTTTCCCAACTCACAAAAGAGGGAATTACGATGCAATAATTTCATAATCAAAATGAAAATACAGAGTTGGTCCTTACCCTATGCAAGGAGGAGAAGTGCTGTTTCCGTAACACCTTCCACTGCCTTTAAATTTATACATCCTTCTGTTAAGAAGTAAACACTAGTCAAACTCACCTTTAATACCTTAATCCAAAATTGCTTTTTATTGAGAAAAGATAATCTATAAGCTGAGCATAATTAATTTCAAAAACAACTAAAATAGATTGCAAGGACATAAACAGAAAAATATACCCTCTTTATGTGAAAGAAAATTCAACATACTTGCTCACTAAAACCACAATAGGGTCCACATTCTTCTGAGAAGGAAATCTAAATTGTATATGGAAATCAAATGTTGAGCAGAAAAATAATAAATTTGAAGAAGAACAAGAAGATAACGAAGCTCCAGTTTAGCAAAATAATCCACAAAATGTGACACTCAGATAACATTGAAAACAAGCCACATTAAAACAAAATCAGGTATACTTTAGTTTTGGTTGAACTCTAAGGATATTAACTCTTGAGAGCAGGGAGGTCCTATAAATTAGCAACTATAACATATAAAAAAATCCAATAAAAAAAGAGGTAAAAAACAATTTAATTAAAATGGTCAAATCCCCTTCAATTTCTAAAATTTACTAGCAACATTTTTCATCTGCTGAAAAAAATCAGTGATAGAGAATCTGATGCTTTCTCCCCAGTTTGTGGAAAGATATACAACCATTTGAGTCATTCCAAACAGTAATTCACACCGACCTGTGCACCCTTGATTTTGGTTGACGTGCAGTAATTGGATGATACACTGCTGACTTGGAAAGATCAAGGGCCGGTTGTGATATTTCTAGTCCCTCGTCCTTGACAATAGACAGATATCTGGGAGGGAAATAATATGTTCAATATGTTTAAATTCTTTCCATTACAAACAAAATTGAGAGTGGAAAAACACTTTCAGTTTTTGTGAAAGACGAATAAGAAAAATAGAATAAACCTGCTTCTACTATGTTGTAATTAATATGTTAAAAGCCTGATCTCAAAAACTAGTTACCAAGGGCATTAACTAGTAAAACAAACAGCATTCCCATTTACAACAATATTGCACTAAAACAACTAAGGCAAGGAGTTTGATAAACTGTTTATGAGAATTTTATGGACATGAAAATTAACACACTCCTTAGATAGTGAAAATGACCACAAGTATTTCTTATTCATATTTTTCTGGCTCTACATAAAGTAGTAGTTAACATTGAAATTCAGTATCATTTCTAAATTGTAAAACACACGTACCGTATTGGATTAAAATTCTCAACTCCAAGGTCTTCATCCCAAAGAAATATATAATTATATTCAACAACTATGTCTGGATGCAGGAATCGTTTTGCAAACCACCTGTTCAATCAAAGTACAGTTCCATTGAGATATGGATAAACATAAGCTTGTACAAACAATCATTTTGGTTGATCAACCTTACCATTTTGTTTGATTCACTGCAGACACATGGATGGCATGATCACTCCATGGCAAATCCCTCCATTTATCCACAATGCCATCATAATGAAAAAGCATCACAACAAAATCACTCAAAGGAAACTGCAAGAAGATAATAAATTTCAGACACAAATATAATGAGAAAATTTTTAAAGCCAAGAGTTGGCAAGGAAGACTATCACCTTCTTAACAATTTGGTCTACTACTTGTTTTTGCTTAATTCCAACTGCAAGTGCTAATAAGCTCTTTGAAGGCTTTGCCTTGTTCTAACACCCAAAAGGAAACAATATTAAGGGATTAAGAGAGAGAATTTCATAAGTACAGTGTAAGAAACTCTGCAACGTATAGCTTCTTGCTAGAGGCTGACAAGTTAAACACAAGAGACACTGGAATGTCCTATTTACTTGATTCATATGGATTTAATAAATAAAAAAAAACAGCACATTCAGTCTAAAATACACAAACCAGTCTGGACTCCAACCAGACATTATCGCTGTGCTTTCAGACATTCATAAGTCCACATAGAGTTTTAAGCATACTGGTATCCACTAGATGAGGTACATGACAAGACATAAATGGTGAACGATGCAACCTAACAATAAATGGAAGTATTAACCAATTCAGGGTTCACATTGCAGACGAACAAAATGCATGATTCCTCAGTAATGTAAACCTAACTGCAAGGGCTATAAACTTGAAAATGAATATATAAAATTGAAAGATTATCTCGTGCACTTCAAGTTCCTTTTATCCTGGATTAGGTATCATGATGATTACACTTACATCTTCCACAGAATTGTTCCACAGAGACCGCATTTCAAAGTCTGATGTTTTTCTGACAATTCCTTGGGGCAATGCCTCACTTCCAGAAGGCCTGCAATGATCCTAAGGAAAAAAAATTGCAAATCAGAAATAGATCCAAATGACTTTACCTACCACTCAATGATGTACTTTTTCACTTCAAACTTTTTGAAAAAGAGACAAACCTCGCACTTATCAGATTTTGTACTCTTCATTGTCTCAGTGACTTGCCATTTTGTTAATCTCTGCACAGATGATTTCCAACATAAGATCATGTCCAGATTAGCTTGATGTCTGCAACTAGGACTCAACATTCATCAGTCAAAGCCAAGCACTAAAGAATTTGCATTTGGTTACTTTTTATACTTGTTAGGAAAAATTCGAAGTTATTAAAATCTCTGTGAGATCAAGTTCTTTAAAGATCTTCGAGAATGGAGATAACATGTTAAAGCTCGATTTTTTATTTGAATACTTTCACAATGTTGGTTCATTCATAGTTCACCTACCAACGTATTCATTATTAGTTGTTTCATGTGATCGCCTATAAGAACTTAAAATCCAGAAAACTAACACCAGATGCTGAAAATGACTGAAGCATTGTCCTTGCCATTCCATTTTCAGGTCAAAATTCAAACTTAAAATTCCCATCTTCAATCTCATAATGTATTCATAGTCTTTTATTTAATCCTAGGACTGCTACCTCTTGTAATTGGTTTAAGCCCTTGCTAATTTTCACATTGAAATGGACAACATGAAATTGTTTGATGCAACATGAAAAAGTAATAGATAATTTTCACAATTTACTTTTACAGTTTGATTTTAATTTACTGGTTGAGCACTTTAACCAAAAACATCAGTTAAATTGTTTATAACAAAAATAATGGCTTAAAGTCTGGAAAAAATAATACTGAAAATTCAAAAATAAAACTACTAGTTAAATTTTCTTTTATTTATAACTAAATCACATGTAACCTCTAAGCAAAAATATTAAGATCCTGTGATATGAATGAATAATTATAATGTCAAGCCAAAAGATCTAAATCCACCAAACAAATCACATCCCTACCATTCAATTCTACAAAAATGAATTTCAAAAAGAAAGGATTACCAAGAGATACATACGTCTTTGTATTCCTTTTCAAAGTATGAAGTACCAATGAAGTAAGCACTACAAAACAAAGAAGCTGCAAAGAAGAGAGTACACAGGCATGACCTGCTCTTAGGATCTGATGGTGCAAAAGCCTGAGAAATTATGATCACGTGTTATTTGCACAAGAATGAGATTGTAATGTGGACTTGCCACAAAGAAACCAGAAGCAAACTAGTTCCAATAATAACGAGAACTCTTCCAGATGCAATTAATGCATTTGATATTAAATTCTTGGGAAATGAAAAATTTATCAATATTAAAACTCAAACGAATATCCTATGGATCCTACAGTATGCTAGAAATTGATTTGATCAGGAAAAGAGAACTTAGAAAAGAAAAAATTTACTGAGTCATCTAGATATCAAACAACTGATTGTCAACCCAGAAAGCATTCAGCAAGTCACTTCACTACAGAAAACCGATATGAATAAATCCATAAGTTGAAACCAAGAAATACATTTAAAAAAATGCAATCTTTAGGAGGTGAATTGCCTTATCAACTGAAAATTGAAGCAATTGAATTGCAACTCCAAATCCATAATTTTAGATTACACAAGCATTGCACATTATGGTCATTCTTACAACTACTACTGTCAAAAATTGAATAGTTATAGAAATTTATTTTCACCAAAAAGTGAAATTACTATCAAAAGTATCAAACTTTTTGTTTGTGTGCGGAAAAAGTTTCAAAAAATTAAGCCATAAACACTGCAATTTTGCAAATTAAGGCAATTCAGTAAACCATTCATTTCAAAAAGGAAAAATCAAATAAATAACCTTAAATAATCCAGAAAATAACAAAATTCGAAGCAGAAAGATGGGGAGGAAAAGAATTTGAAAAACAAAACCCGTTTGGTTGCTGCTCTGTGTGTGTGTCCGCGTGTAGGTGGGCTGGTGGAGACAAAAGACTCCACATTTCCAGTCTAGAAAACAAAAACAAACAGAACCAATAGAAGACCCAATTTTTTTCTTTTCAAGTTTCCTCATTTTTCCTCTGTTATATAAGCAACCAAACAGAAGAGCAAAGAAATTATGTTCCAGTAGAAGAAAAAGGAAAAAAAAAAAAAACTTTACTCACCCATTTTTTTCTCCCTATAATTATGATAAAGTTGAATTAAAACAGCCCATCATTAATCACTAAACAAAAAAGAAATGGAACAGAGCAGCTAATCAAGTTCATTACCTTTGAAGCAGAGTCCTTCAAAAACAAAATTAACAACTAAAAAAATACGCAAAAACCCACCAACCATATATACACAAAGAGAAAGAGAGCTTACACAATTGAGAGACTTCATTTTCCAAAGAAAATGGAAATGTAAAGTGGAAGAAGAAGAATAAGAATTCAACAACTAACAACAGAAATGGCCAAAAGAAAGAGAAAAGGAGAAAAAAAAAACAGAAAACCTTTTTAGAGTTTATTATGAACTTAAAACAGAAGCCTTCTGTGTATAGATAAAGTAAAGAATCCCAATTCTAGAGAAAGTTGATAAGAGAAAGCAAAAGCCATAAAGGCCAAAAAACAGGAGAGTGTGTCAACAGAGGAGAGAACCTCCCCCAAGGTGGACAAAACGGTGACGTTATTGGAAATAAAGTGCCAAAAAAATGAAACCAAAAGTTCAATGTTTTTAAAAATATAAAATGAAGTGTTAGATTAAGATAGAGAGTGTGGTTTGGAATCATGGGATGCACTTTCATGCCATGAATTGGCCAATGTTTTTCATATGTGAAAGTGATTGATGTTTGCTATTATTTGGTACATTTTAGAATTGTAAAGGATGGTCATCTCTTATAATTTGATATACTTATTTATTTATTTTTCATTCAGGGAAAGTATTCTTAAGTTAATTTACACTTCAATATAAATTAAATTACCTCGTATTCATCTTACATATTTTAAAATTATCTTAAATATTAATTTATTAATTTATTTAATACAAAAATAATTAAAATAAATAATTTGATCACATAAATAAAATAAAAATAAGCGTCTCTAATTAATTTTAATATTAAAAATTAGTGGAAATGGGTTGAGTTTATATATATAGATGAAGGATAGAGTGTACTATTTAATTTATCTAAAAATAATTTAATTTTAATTTATTTGAAAATAATTTAATTTTAATTGACACTTAAACTGTGTGAAACACATTTGATAATTTGAATAAAAAATAATTAAAAATAAAAATTATTGTACTATATAATTCAGATGCATATAATTTGCGAGCAATTAAAATAAAATTATATATAAAATAAGAAAAATATTTAAAAAATGAATAAATATGGAAATAAAATTACATAAATATATAAATAATAATAACTACAATAGTAAATTAATGGATACCAAATTCAGGTTGACCGTCGCTGCTGTATTTGTTTATACAGTAGCATTTCATGTATTCAATTTTAGATAGTTAAAATTTTTTATAAAAATTTATAAAAATTATAATTTGATAATATTTTATATAATGAATCTAATAATATATTTTTTATGCTAAACAAAAATTAAATGGACAGTTAAAAATACATTATAAATACATTAAATTTAGACCGTTAAATATAATACACAAAATTTATAATGTATTTTTAGCTGTCCATTTGATTTTTGTTTAGCATAAAAAATATATCATTGGATTCATTATATGAAATACTATCAAATTATAATTTTTATAAATTTTTATAAAAAATTTTAGGTATCTAAAATTGAACACATGAGGGGCTGCTGTGTATTTTTACCTCTCAACCCTGAATTTGGTGGGTTGAGGGGGATTGCTGTATTTTTTTACACAACAGCCCCCTTATGTGTCCCATTTTAGCTATTTAAAAAATTTTATAACATTTTGAAAAAATTATATTTTGATAGTATTTTATTTAATGAATATATTGATATATTTTTTATACTAAACAAAAATCATTTGGATAGGAAAAAATACATTAGAAATTTTATATATTATATTTAACGGTTTAGATTTAACGCATTTCTAATATATTTTTAACTGTCCAAATGATTTTTATTTAGTATAAAAAATATATCAATAGATTTATTAAATAAAATGCTATTAAAATATAATTTTATAAAAAATTTTAAATAGCTAAAATAGAACACATGAGAACTGCTGTGTAATACACAGCGACCCTCCTCAATCCCAAATTCATAGGTACCATAAATAATATAATAAATAACATAGCCATAATTACTTTCCATACATTAGGTTATTTTTTAAATTTTAAATTTATATATTTTTCTTTATTTAGTGTATTTATTTATTATTTTTTAAACAAGATAAAAATTAGACTTCTAAAATTAAATAGAATGCGAAAACAATTCAGACTATTTATTTATTTATTTATTTTTATAAGTCACATAATTTTTAAAAATATTTTAATAATTAATATTTTTTATTAATAATTTAATACATAAAAAATATATAAAAAAAATAAAAAATAAAACATCAAATAAAATTGAATATCAGGATTGACGCGGAAGAGATACACACCGAGAATGTATGCAGGGGAGTTCAAGGGAATATGTACTAATTGCATTCTCGCGAGTATAAATTTTTAAATACTCGCTATTTTTTTTAATACGCGTGTTTTCTAGTGGTCCCACTATAGACATGGATAGAAAAGTCCAACTCTCTCGTTTTGTTGATTCTAATTTTTTTTTTTTTAATTTGTACAATTATAATTTTAAAATTAAAAAAAAAACCCTAATTTTTATTGTTTGCATGCTTATCATTATTGGAAAGATAAAGAGTATATTTGAAGAATTAGAATTTTGTTAGTTCATAAGTCTCTATAGAACATAATATTATATTGATGTGTGTATGGAATGATGAAATATTATATTAAAGGATCAAATCTAATCATTTTTGTAATTATTTACATTTTTCTTTTTTGCTATTATTGTAGTTGTTTTTTGATATACTTAAAATTATCCCATCCTTCAATTATATGTAAAATAATTTGAAATTTTAAAAAAATTATTGTCTATATTAATCTAATAAAATATGAATACTTTGAGTAAAAAAAAATCAATATATTTTTTACTGAATAAAAAAAAAATAAGTAAAATAATCATATTATTTAAAATATTTTATGAATAACTGGTTAAATATATAAGATAAGTATTTTAAATAGGTAGTCGTTAATTATTAGATAGTTGTTAGATAATTAAATAAAAAATTATAATTTAAAATTTTTTAAAATAGTTTATATTTATTTAAATAAAAATATTAAATTATTTTATTAAAAAATAAAAAATAAATATTAATATTTATTATTAATACTGATTAAATATATTAATAATAATATTTAATAATAATTTTATCAAATACTTAATATCAATCAATTATTAATAACAACAAAAATTAACCATGGTATTAGTTCATTAAAATTTTTTAATATCATTGAATTAATAAAAATTATAATTATAAAAATTAATCCATCTTCATTTTAAATATATATATATTTTCCATTGATTCAAAAAAAAATTGTATATTTCATCTTATCATGATACAATTTATTTATATTTTTGAAATTAATATTTGAATTGTTTTTAGTACTAATCCTTATCACATTTTCAGGAGTTACGTTCCTACGGAACCTGAGTAAGTAAATCAATGCTCACTCTACTTATCGTTACTGGAAAAGTAAGAGTATATTTGGAGGTGTATTTAATTTAGAATTTTAAAGATATTTAAAAAGTTAAGGTGTATTTAATTTAAATTTTTAAAAATTATATAAAAATAAGATTTTATAAATATTTAAAAAGTTATTGAATTTTAAATATATAGACTTTTAAAGATTTTGAATAATTTTTTATGCGTTAGTATAAATAAAATCTTTCCAAAATTATTTTTCACTTCTTTTTAAGATTTTGAATAATTTTTATTTTTTATATGTTGCCTAACCAAATCGAATTAAATTAAATCATATAAAATTAAACCAAATAACTATTATAAATAATAAATTTATTTTTCAAAATCATTTGTTTAAAAATATATAAGGTTGTATAATATTTTAAATATGTTTTATTTATTTTCATTATTATATTATTCCATAATTCTCTTTTTTATTGAATATTATGATTAATAATTTAAATTTTTATATTAATATATATATAAATAAAAATATTAACGGGGAGACCAATATAATTATAAAAATTATTATTATTTATAAAAAAATATAATTATTTTATATTTATATATTTTTGTTTGAAATAATATTTATACATTTTTTAGATATAAAAAATAATTAAATTTTTTTTTTAATAATAAACTGTATGAAATACGAGTTTTACTAACTGTTATATATTAAAGTTGAAATATAAAGAAAATTTTGAAACTCTATCTATACTTATAATTTGATTTATTTTTTATTATATTTTTTGAAAATATAATTTTAAATATTAAAAAAATAATTAATAATTAATAAAATATTTAATGTGAGAGTTTAAGATTTTTATTAATTTTTTAATTAATAATCTTATTTGAACAAATTAGACAAATAATAAAAAATAAAAGTTAATTTATATATAAAAAAAATTAGATAATATAATACTTTTAATATATTATAATATAATTATTTTGATTATATTCTTCATAATTCTTTATTTCTTTCATTAAATATATTATAAGTGATAATTTAAATTTGAATATTAATATATAAAATTAAAAATAAAAATATTGAAGTTGAAATTAAATAATAATAATAATAATATATAATAACTTTATATTAATATATTTTTTTTGTTTAGAATAATATTTATATATTTTTACCTTTTTATAAGATGTGAAAATTAATAAAAAAATATTTTTAATAATAAATTATAAAAAATATATTTTTACGAACTAATATATATATATATCATAAACATATATAGAGAAAGTTAAAACTCTCTCTATTATTTTATTTTTCTTTTTTATAAATTTTTGAAAATTTAATATATTTTTCAATATTTTCAATATTAAAAATAAATATTAGTTAATTAATATAATATTTATTATAAAAACTTAAGATTTTTTTATTTTATTTATTTATATAAAATTAATTAATTTTACATTGATAATATTATTTTTTTATTTTTTATTTTTTTAAAAAAATAATATTATTAGGAATAACAATCTACTATTAATATAAATCTAAGTAAGAAATCTTAATTTTCTACAAATTTCAAAATAGTTATTATAAATCAATTAAAATCTATAAAACTTTATTTATATTTATAAAATAAAAATTTATAAAAATTATTCATAAAGTCACAAATTCGATAAAAATTATTAAAAATCTATAAAATTCTATAAAAGTAGTTCACTTAGAAAAAATTATAAATATTATTAATTTTCTTAATTCAATACATCTTTTAATAATTAGAATTACAAATACGAGGTTGTTGAATATTTCTTTTGCTCCTTTTCTGTGATAGCAACTAGCAAGTAGTTTATTATTATTTTATAAAATAGTATTATAAATTAATTTTTATGCAACAAATTAGATTTATATTATTTTTTCAATTTGAAAAAAATTTAATCATTAACATATAAATTAAGTGATATATAAATAGTTTTTTTTTACATAAATTTAATTTTTTTATTAATAAATAAAGTATAAGGCAGACTTACTTGACAATAATCAATTTAATTATTGGAAGTAAAAGAATTTTCATAAACTTTAATGGAAAATTTTTCTAAAAATTCCTTTATAAAAAAACCATATTTTAATAAATTTAAAAACTCAATTAATCAAAATAAAATAAATTGAAATATTAATACCAATATAAATATATTTAGTTAAAATTGAAAAGCTTTTATAATATTAAATCATTCCCAAGGAAAAATAAAAAATAGAAGTGGATATTTAATAATTCATTTTTCTAATAAGTGTTTTAAGAATATTTATTAAGGGAATATTTGGGTGTAAACAGAATTTTAGAAAATAAAATTTTAAAAACGTCGTTTCAAAATAAGCTGTGATATGTAGTTTAAATTTTTTCTATTTTTAAGTTTCAAAACGGCGTTTTGAATTAATCTGCCAAACACTCCAAAAATCCGTTTAGCGTTTTTTAAATTTTAAAACGGTGTTTAATGTCCATTTTAATGACATCCAAACACCCCCTAAGAATTAAAAATTCTGTGAATATTAAATAAATAAATTTAAAAATAAAATAAATAAATAAAAAGTGAAAATTTTAACCTATTAATTAGAATAATAATAATTACAACGAAATATTATTCTATCAAAATTTTTTATTTTTTTATTTAATTTATTTTTATATTAATTTATTTTTATTTTTCTAAAATAATTATTTTATAATATATTTTTTCTGAAATAACTGTTTTTAAAAAATTACACTCATTTAAAAACAAAATGAAAAAAAAAATAGTTAAAAAATGGTTTAATTATATCATTATCAACATAAAACAAGTCAAAGATTTTTGTTAGAGAGCATTGATAATGTGATAAAGGATTAAAGGTAAAGTTGAAAAGGCAAAATAAAAATATCTATAGCCATAAGACAATAAGATATAGCTAAAATGGTGACCTATTATATGTCAAGAACTAAACAAAAAAAAAAACACACTAAAAATAACAGCACCTACCACTAATGAAAATGACAATTTAATTATTTTTTATTGTTAAAATATTTTTGGGGAAGATAATTTAATTTAACTTATCATTCAAGTTAGTCTATTAAAATTAATCAAATCAAGTAGAAATGTGTTTATTAAAAGTAATTGTTTGAATTTCTTTTCATAATATAACATTTATCAAATACTGTAAAAAATCTTAGATTTAATAATATTAATTTAATATCATTTGATAATTAATATTAAAAATAATAATTAACAACAAAAGCACTATATATAAGAATGATAATTTTATCTGTCCCGTCGATTATTTGTCCGATTTGTTTAATAAATAGAACAGAATAAATTTTTTTTTATCCGAATCAAATTTAGATAAGGTTTGAGTAATAGTAATATTCATTCAAAATTTCACTCGATTATATATGTTATATATATATATATATATTTTATTTTTAATATTATATTTATATTTAATTTATATATCTTTTATAATTATTTTTTATGTGAAAAATAAATTATATTGTATAAATATATGAAAAAATATATTAATTAATATATAATTTAAAAAATAAAATATATATATAAACAAATATTATTTGTCTTGTCTCATATCGCCTCATTATTTGTTCATCTCAACTAAAAATAGAAAATATATTTTTATTTATAAACGAATCAAATTTAAATTTCACAAAATTTAACTCAAATTCGATTTGTTGCGATCCTTACTTATATACGTTAAAATGTTCTAAATATTGACATTATGTCATGTTATTGCCAAATTAACTATAATGGTGTTGTTAATTAAAATGGTGTTGTTAATTAAAATTTTTACTAAGAAATTTTAAATATTAGGTATAGCATTATTATTAATTCTCATTAATTCAAATTTTTATTTTTTAATAATATATAAATCACATTATTAAAATAAATTATTTATTATAGTGATGCAATTAATATAATTTATAAAATTTTTATAATAATAATGAATGAGAAAACTTAAATAGAGAGTCAATACTCTTTATATTAAAGGTATTTATATTTATTTAAAATCTGCTTGTAACGGCGTTTTAAATTTTAAAAAAATTAAATGATTTTTTAAGTATTTGAATTTAAAAATAAAATATTATTTTAAAATTTAAATATAAAAAATAAAACAAGACCTGATAATTTTTTTTTTTAAATCACATTTCACAAAACTCTATTTTTAAAATTCTATTTCACACTTCCATTGTAAGGGTTGTGCTGACTGTGCACCTACTATGTTTGATAATTGATAGTATTAGCTAGCTGTTGCTAGCAAGCTTTTTCCTTCATTATTACAATTATCTTTCTAATTTCTCTTAATTCTTAATTAAGAGACTTCTTAATTAAACACCGTTACTAGTTGACTTACAGGGAGTTTAATTTGCTCTTAAAACTCTTTATATTGTAGTTGTGCTGATCGTGCTCCCACGACGTTTGATAATTGATAGCATTAGCTAGCTGTTGCTAGCTAGCTTTTTCCCTCATTATTACAATTATCTTTCTAATTTCTCTTAATTCTTAATTAAGAGACTTCTTAATTAAACGCCATTCCTACTTGACTTACTACCTTTATTTATAAGTTTTTTTTTTTTTTTTTCAAAGAAGAATGTATTGATTGGGAATAAGTTACTGTTATACTATATCTCAAATGTAAATTTAATAGGAGATGACCAAGTGTGCACGTTCTTGTATACGCTTCAAACATAAGGGTTAAGCATTGAATTTAATCTCCCAAATAACAAATTAATAATTAAATTTTATATATTAAGTCGTTATTTTAAATATGATTAAAATTGTGATTTTTTTTCAGGGTGAAAATTGTGATATTTTAAGAGCCAGAGTTTAATTTTTCTAAGAAGACATTTGATTAATTTTTAATAATTTTTTAATAAAATTGTCTCTTACTCGATAAGAGGTCGTGGTTATTTGATAAAAATATTATAACTTTTTAACAGCTCTTAACTGATAAGATTTATATTAAAATATAAATGATTAATAAATATTTAATTTTAAATTATTCAGACTTCTAAATCATTCAAACTATTTAATTATTAAAAGACATTCAATTCTTAATTATCAAACACCACTTAAACACCTAAATTAGGCTTTGTACTTAATGCCTAAACTTAGGACTCACGTAGCCAAAAATGTTTCTGTTAACAATATTAGCCCAACAATATTTGTTTGTCTTTTTTCTTTTTATTTCCTTTTCAAGGATATATTTTCTTTTCATCATAAAGAAAAGTTGATCAATCAACTCCTTAAGCTAACAAAAGGTAACACATCATGGAAATTTATGGACCAAAAAGTTTGCTTATTTTCTTGTTAATCAAAGTTTAACTTCATAGTGAGTTATTTATTTTAATTGAATTAAAAAATAAATTTAATATAATATAAAAATTTATCAGTGATATCATTAAAATACTAAAAAATAATGACTCTATTTTATTTAACTATTCATAACAGTTATTAATTATTACTGATAGTTGTTAGTTAGTGACGAATAACTAGGGATGGCAATGGGGCGGGGCGGGGGCGGGGGAACCATCCCCACCCCCGCTTTAGCAGGGAATCCCCATCCCTGTCCCCATTTCACATACGGGGATAATTTAGTCCCCATCTCCATCCCCATGGGGATCCCAGTTCCCCGTGGAAATTCTCGTTCCCCGCTTAAATTTTGTATTACTAAATTTATTTATATTTATAACATTCATAAATAATAGCTAAAAATATAAAAAAAATTATTTAGAAAATATTAATAAATTCAAACACACAAAACATTAACCAAACATAATTAAAAT
>CANXYC011874025.1:0-18852 GCA_948193065.1 Aleurites moluccanus
CAGTGGTTAACATTTCAGGTCAGCTGTGAGGACCGTATTCCATTGGCATCTCATCCTCGCCGTGGAAGTTTTGATAGTACTATGTAAATTCCAAATCTAAAGTATTTGTAAATAATGTACATAATAGAGGTTTTCATGGTATTGTAAATAAGTTTGGCATGTATATATATGTTTGTTGCATCCTTTTATATAGGTTGCATTTTGGAGATATAAATATATATTTGAGATATATGAGATTGTGATCTATTAATAAATTGTTGAGTTTGAGTTGTTGTGAAGATCCAGAGGGATCCTTGATATTGAGATAGAAGTGGAAGTTTATACTTGAAGTGCATTTTTTTGTTTTTAGCAGCTGGGCATGCTCCTTATACAAAGGAGATGCTTCCCAATTTTTCATAAGATGTTTAAGCCATTTTGAGCTTATTAGTGTATTGCATGCCATATAGTATATTTTTTTGGGTTCTTCGCGGTACTGGTAGCATAAGCATCACCCGTACCCTAGGACCGTCATGGCTCCCAAGTTGGGCTGTGACATGGGCTGGCTAGGTTTTCTGGGGGAATATATTGAAGTTTTGCTAAGAGGTGGGTCCATATATATGTTTCATGCATTATTCATTCATAAGTCATGCATTTATGCATATGAAATGATATCCTTGATTGAAAACCATTAATGATCCATGTTTGGGAAGTTTTGCTAAAATGACCTAAAATAGCGCTGCCGAAATGCCTAAAATTGGCCTAAACTTTGAATTGCTATAAAATTCATTCTGAAAGGATTTTTGATATCAAACCAAGCCCAATTGTCTATTATATATATGTATTTATGATTTGTATAAAGAAAATGCCATAGAAATATTGATTTCAAGGAAAACCAGAAAGTGCCTGAAAAATTAGAAACAAACCCGTAATTTAGGGTGCCAGTTGCGCTGGCGCAATTAGGCCTCGACGAGCAAAAATTTGACAGTGAGCCAAACTCTTTCTTTTGACCATATAATGTTATATATCATCATTTACGTAGTATTTGAGACTTATATTGATATGTTTACGCTATATGAGATATTTGCATATAATATATTATAACAGGACTACTTCGATGGTGTAGTTATAAATCCATCGGCTGTGTACATAGATTTATGTTATGACCTCTGCTAGGGAGGGGTAAATTCCCTATGCCATGGTGTGATTGGGTGGAAATGTGATGGAAGAGAAGTGAAGTAACAGTTTGTTATATGATATGATCTGACATGCTACAGGCTCCTGTTATATTATATGCATTATGGTTCATAATATGTATTTCATCATGCTATCCCAGTATTCTTATATACAAATCATTAATGGATAGATGTGACTGTTCATGAATAATATTGCATACTCATATATATTGATTCACTGAGTATAGTCTTATACTCACCCTCTCAGTGGTTATATGTTTTCAGGACCTCAGTGAGGTAGACATCCATTGGCTACATCATCTTCAGCCTTGGATTACAGATGTATGTATTTGAGGTCACTCCTATGTATAGAAGTTCCTTGGTATATAATGTATAGAGGGCTTGGATTGGCCTAGAGTATAATGTCAAATATGATCAAATTGTAATCAGATATGATATGAATATGTTAATGATGTATATATATATGTTATGAGAAATTTATATGATATATATAAATGATATGAGATATGATTGCAAACATTGAAGTGCATATTGAGTTGTGATTGATTAATGGAGGTTAAAAGGGGATAGATGCTTTATAGGAAGTGTAATTTTTATGTCTTATGGATAGCTTAAGTCAGAGTTATAAAGGAAACTCTGTCAGTTTTTCTGAAAGAATGATATGATGTTTTTTAAAAAATTTATCACCTAAAATGTATCACAGGTGAAGTAATGATTAAAGAAGTAAAGTTAAAGTAAAAGCATGGATTCTTCGAGGTACTGGTCGCCTTGGCATTGTTCGTACCCTAGGACCATCATGGTCTAAAATTAGGCCGTGGCAAATTGCCTCCTCTAGATGAGAACACTGATAAATATAACTCTATCAGTTGAGTCTCCAGTGTGATGGTCCAATAAATTTCTCCCTTACTGGTAAATGCATTCTATCATACCCATGGTCCATAGTTTGGTTATGTCTTAGTGGGATAGAATGATCATATAACATTTAACATAACTATCCAAATAGGCTTTTGATAACATTAATAATAAGTCATGCTTGATGGCTTAATAACAATGAACGATAAGGTCATCAATAAACTTGGTCTACGAAACGAAAACAAGTCATTACCAATGAATTAATTTGGCTTATACATAAGGAGGGTTTCAATGATTGTATAAGTTATCAATAAATGTTTATTCATAATAATAACATACTATCAATAACATATATATATGTAATGTTTATTCATAATAATAACATACTATCAAGAACATATATATATACAATTAAGAAATCATGATGGTTCACCATATGTAAATGCATTTCATAACTCACTTCAATAGAAAATAACATTTCAATGAGGCTTAAATCATCTTTAACTTGCAAAAAGCTCATCAAAATCCTTAACTTACCTTCCTACACATCATATTAACACATTACCAAAATTATGCTTTTTTTAACCAAAGAACATTCAAGTCCAATCTTTATAATTTTAGCCTTCTTAAGGTCCATTTAGATGTTTCCTAGTCTTAATTTATCCATTGAATCAAGAATCATAGAAGATTTAGAGAAAATCTACTATTTATTTCACTATTCATCTCAACCTTTTTGTCATATTTTCTAAATCAATACTTAATACATTAATATGTGTAATCTATACTATTAAAACACTTATATCCATAACTCATAAACAACTTATATAACTATTTATAAACTCATATCATAAAGAAGAGACTAAGAAACTTATCTTTCTCTCACAACTTAGAAATTATGAGAAACATGATGGATCTTGAGTGTTTTTCTTTAGAATTTACTTATTTTTTATGATTCTTGAGGTAGAAACATGGTGGAGCTCATTAAGGTTTGAATACTTAAGAGATGAAAAAGAAAAGGTTTGAAATGGTAAAATATCGACTAATAAAAAATTTAGGATTATATTTATAATCCATGACAAGTAACACCTGTTACCTTAGTGGTAACACCTGTTACCTTAGTGGTAACGCTTGTTACTTGTCTTTTTGGCAGAAGAATCATGAGGGTTATTAATGGGTATTTCAGATAGGTAATGCTCATTATCCAATTTTAAAAATTAGCAAATTTTAGACAAAAGGAATTTTCATGTTCGTTATAAAAGAGTAATGCACATTTCAAAGAAATAAAGGCCATTACATAAGATTTATGCCCGTTACACAAAAATTTCAATTTGAAAAATTTCTAGTAGAATGAAAATTCATGACTATTACCATATGGGTAATGCTCATTACTACCATCAAATTCTCTTTCCTAGGAGACTTAACCGCTAATCATCAATTCTATAACTTAATACCATGCAAACAAATCTATACCATAACTCTAAGGGCTTATAAGTTTAGACATTATCTCTAAGAGGAAAACAATAGTCTAAAACATCAAATCCATGCTCAAACAATACTATACATCTCAATCACAATAAAAAATGATGTCCAAGACTTGGGGTATTACAAATATGAACCCGAAAGTCCTTGTTAGGGCAAGGCATAAGGCCTTCAAGCGAGGTGGATTTCTACATCTTCGATTAGTAAGGCATATTTTACGAAAACCTTCATGTGAAGTGGATTTTTATGTCCTCAATTAGTAAGGCACATTTTAAGAAGATCTCTAAGCAAGGATAATTTCTAAGTCCTCGATCATCAAGGTTGTAAGGCCTAGCTCGAGTACCGAGATGCTCATTAAGGGGGCGGTTTCCCACAGACTAAAGGCAGCTTTTGCCTTGCATTTGCAAATTGATCTTTAACTTTTATTTTCAAATTTTATAGACAAGCCACCTTCATTTTTAGAGGAAAAAGAAAGAAAACCTAATTTGACTCCAAAATATAACCCATCAATAAAATCACTAGACCCTTGAACCGAAACTGAGATCGGGGAGTAGGTTTTTGGTTTTAAGTAACTCTGACTTTGGCTTTCCATTTAATAGTTGATTTATGAAAATGAAGTTTTATGAACACTTTATAAGGATGGCAAATATACAATGTATGAATAAAGCAAAATAAAGCATATATATAATATTAAAGTAAATAACATAAAATAAAAGAGATTTATTGCATCAAAAGCCAATAACAGGGGATGTTAACTCTATCCCTCAATGGGAATTCTAGGTTAACTACACATTCCCCAAATAACTTTAAAACATATTAGATTTAAGAAAAAAAAAAGAGTTTTTGGTGTTTTTGGATTTGAAGCTATGAAATAACTTGCATGCATATCTCGTTGAATGGGAATAAAAACCCACGCAGTTCTCCCTTCTTACGAAGGAGGTTTGATTAGATTTTAAGAAAATATTGATTTTATGGTTCTTTTAATTAATTTTCACCAATTAATTTCAAGGTACGAACATGATACCTTACTTTGAAGGGGGACGCCTTAATGTTATGAAAAGTTTAATTTTATATTGTGGTTCTTTTCATTGATATTTTGCCAACTAATTTCGAGGTACAAACACATACCTTGCTTTACGGGGGATGACTTCTTAGAGTTTGCCCGGATCGAAGACATTAGATTCGGTAAAAATTAGCACCACAGTGTGCTTTAAGTTGATTTGATTATCGAGTTAATTGGATTCATGCTTCTAGATTGACTCAAATAAAGATCATTTTAGGTATTTTATTCCTTCTACTAAAAAAAAGTTGAAGAAATCGGTTCGAAATCAAAGAGAATTGAACCGCTTGTGAACAAGAAAGCATAAAATAGGGGGGAGAATAAAAAGCCAACTAAGGAAAATTTGACTTAGTTATTCTGGTGTGTAACTCTAAGAGAATTGGTGTGTTTTTAGAAGTGAAATGAGGCTTATATTTATAGAAAAATGTCTGAGGCAAAACCATATTGAAAACCGATGTGGGATTCACGTTGAATTTGTTGGCACTTGAGCTGAAACTTGGCAGTAACTGGCAAAAGCATTGGCAGCAGAAGGAAGATTGGCTGGCGGCAGGGCTTGGCCTTGGCCTTGGTGGCGGAGCTGCCAAGTGCTGCTTGTGCCACTGGCGATGCCATTAGCTAGGCTTGGCACTGACCCTAAAGCCAAGGCTGGCTGCCATCAACCTTATTTTAATGCTTATCCTATCTAATTCACCCAATTCGAAGTGGTTTAACCTCCGTTTTATACCGATCAGCTTGGCACTATCTGGTTTGTCTGTATTTATAGTCAACTTTGATCTTCGGTCGGTTGCTAATCAATCTGGGTTGACCAGAGTGTGCTTGGGGTACAAAATCACATGTTCACTACTACCCCCCCCATTGTTTTACCTAAGTTTGAAGGGTAAAGGTGACGGTAGTGAACAATGTGAGTTTGTGTCTAATTTTAGATGAGATTTGTATATTCTGCTTGCATTTTAGAGTGTCTATCGATATGTCGATCTATTCTGACAAGTTTGAGCTTTTTCTGATTTTTCAATATTTTATATTTTTGGTATTTTTTGAATTATAGAAGCATCCCTTGTTTGATTTAGGCAAATGATAATTCTGAAATTAGAGAAAAATCATACGGTTCTGATGGCACTGACAGCGCTACATTTTGAGTTGAAATGGATCTGATATCATAATTTTGAGCTTTTTAGGGGTATGAAATGACAAGATGGTCATTATGGAGATTCTTAAAAAGGGGGTATAAATAGGGGTTCACCCTCTTATTCTCTTCATCTTCACTCATTCAATTTGCTTCTCTCTTTAAAGCTTATCTCTCTATATTTTCTCTCAAATTTCCTTTATGGATTCTGAAGCTGAGTCTGCTCGAATTAGGGGACACTAAAGCTACGAGGCTCCATAGGATAATGATAATCCCGAGAATTTGTTGTAATAGCCTGAGGAGCAAATCTCTTGGGATGATAGGATTGATGTATTTTTCTTTCTTTTGTTCTTTTCTTTTGTGCATGGTGCTTCTTTTTTTCATTTATTTCTTGTTATTATTTTCTGTTTTTAGCACATGACCATTAGAAATAGAGGGGGTATGTCAAACCTCGCCTATATAGCAGGGAGCGTAGGTACTGGTATATTGAGAAATTTGATTGTACCGACTAGGTTTATGCCATTTCTGGAACTCAGACCCCCCCTTCTGAGAGTAGCAATGCATTGATCAAGGCATTGTGTCACATCCCCCACTTTAGGAGATATGACAGTCCTAGGGTATAGGAAAGCGTAAGACACCCTAAATCTATAGAACCCCTATATACAAATTTTACGGAAAAACAACAAGGTTTCTTTTATATTTTATACTATAATCTCGGGACCTACTTGTCCCTCTCTTCAATATATATCAAATCAGCAGAAAACAACACTTTCAAAGGTTCTCCTTATACCCTCTACTCCATTTTAACAATTCAATATACAAAGCACTTCAATAATTATCAACACAATACTCACATTTCATATAAGTAAATTAAGTTATCACATTTTAGTATACTAAAATTAATTATGTAGCTATTATTTTGTATTATATATGCAACTCAGATTCTTTATACAAAAACCATGGAGCTTCTACTGAGTTCACTACCAAAAGTTGAGGCTATACATAGATAAATGTGGTTCGCAGCAGAGGAAGATTGTAGCTGGAACTGTGTTTATATATCGATCTTCTGAAAAAGAAAAACAACCATTAAAAGAGGTGAGACAAAGCTCAGTGAATAACATATATATAACCTTACTTGTGAGGCTTGGTTCTCACAATGAAGGTTTAAGAATAATAATGTAGCAATAAAGTTGGTTGTCACAAAGGAATACAATAATGTAAATTAGCCATTAGTGTTAGGCATAGTAAACATATTAATATAATAGGTGATTCATTCAATATGAATATAATAAATAAATAATTAAACTGGGGAATATTGAATACAAGTTTTAAGGTTAAACAATATCATTGAATCAGTGTAGCAAATATTAATGAATCAGTGTTTTAGTAATCGTTAGCAATAACTACTGATAAATCTGGCAGAGGCTAAAGTTCGATAGCATGCCTATCAATAAAGTCATATGATTGATCAAATCACATGGCTAGGATCTTACCCCTCTCCTAGATGGGGATGGCAATGTAATCTTATGCACAAGTCCGATGATATTATATTTATTCCATCGGATGAGTAGTTCCATTATTGCTAACATTCAAATTCCATATACAATGAATAGTAATTTACAATTGATTTCAAGAGTTATTCAATAGGTATATAGTATACAAGGGATGTCAATATCAATTATATAAAATATGTAACAAAACAGAAAAAGAATGTTGATGAAACAATTAAATGGACAAATGAATAAAAAATGAAGAATTAGGGTCTGGCACTCATTTAAGAGCACATTGAACAATGTATAACTAGGATTCCTTGGCCATCAATGAACAATGTGGTAGTATTCATAACAAATTAATTTGAGTTAAAAAACAAGTAAGATAGTATATATATATTACTCACCTCAGAAATATAAAATTAAAAAGTAACTTCTTCTCCTAACAAAGACAAAATGGATGATTCGACTCCTCACTCTCCTTCTCCTTTTCCTTTTCTTTTCTTCTTGAAGCTATAACACATATGTAATATATTTTACCACTAAACCAATATTCAATTACACAATTATAAAGTTATTTTTGTAAAACCCTTTAATTCTTAACTTTTGATTTTAGGCAGCCCTGCTTCTTTTATTCATATCTCAAGTTATATTTATCCATTTACTTTAATTTTTTTTCTACTTAAACTAGACATATGAGGTTCTAACATATCTAATGTCACAACCCGATCTTGCGGGCCGTGATGGTCCTAGGGTGCGGGAGATGCCAGAGGCTACCGACACCCGTATAAGCCATCATCATATGTAATATCTGTTATTTTTTGATATTTTATTAATTGTACGTTATTGAATTAAGAGAGGATATAAAATGTTTTGAGAAAAATCCAGAAAATTTCTGGTTGCAGGGAAGATTTTATGAGGCTGATTTCTTGATTTTAAAGGAATAATTTGGAAAAGTGTAAAACATAAAAGTTGTAGGTGTATATCTCATCTTCAATTCTGTAAAATGGTTCTATCAAATTCTATGTTTGTGAGGAGTTATGTCTCTTTGACAAGAACCTGTCTGGTCCATTATTTCTGCAGGCATCTGAGTATGTTTGAATTTTATGGGAATGATTGAGGCTATTTGAGCCAAAAGTTAAACATAAGAAATGTCTCTTTATGTGTTATGATGTTGTCTGTAAAATTTTAGGAGATTTAGATAAGTATAACTCAGTGGAGAGTGGAATTTCTCAGGCCTGTTTGGATGAATTTTGGGCAGTAAGTCAGGGTGAATTTTAGAGGGTCACCACAGTTTGTGTAGTTATCCTTTTTATTTGAATTTTGGATATGTTGGACTCCTGAATGTATATTTTAAGTGACAAAAAGAATCAGAAAGTTTGGATGTTTGTAGCTCATTTGCGAGCGGATTAAATATAAGTTGTCGAGGAAGGGTTTTAGCTCGGCAGAGACTGGTATTTGCAAACCGGCAATGCGAGCAGGCGAAATGACGAGGTGAGATTGCCCAGGTGGCAATTGGCAAAGAGGAGTTTGGAGAAGATACATTTGCAAGGCGGCATATGCGAAGTGGAGTTAGCGAGGAGAGTTGGCGAGGTGGCATATGCGAGGCGGCATATGCGAAGAGAAGTTCGCAAGGAGAGTTTGGTGAGTCAGCATATGCAAGGCGGCATATGCGAATTGGAGTTCGAAAGGAGAGTTTGGCGAGGCAGCATATGCGAGGTGACATATGCGAATTGGGCATGTGAAATGGGAATTTATGAGATGGCTTATGCGAGGTGGCATTGCCGAGGTAGGTTGGCAAGGCGAGCTGGCGAGCGGAAATTTTGAGGCAGCAGTCTATTTAACCAGTGCCTAGTAACGATTTCTCTGCATGATTTTCCTTCTGCTTCTCTTCGTTCTTCTTCAGTTCTTCTCATATTAGTTCCATTTATTTTTCTAATGCATTAATACTAAAAACTAATGCATTAAATCTCTAGATTGTCATATTTTAAGGCATCAATCTTCAGTTTCAAGCAGATTTTCTCAAGAAAATTAGTTTTGGAGAAATAAGGTAAATTTTCTCCAAATGTCATTTTCTTGTTAGATTAATAAATTCTGGTAGTTAGAATAGTTAATTATAGGTATATAGAATTTATTTCAAGCATTTTGAGGTTATTAATGGTAATTAATGTGGGAGAAATCAGAATTTATAAGCTGTCATGAATAGTAAAAAGAACAGTAATTTCGAAATTAAATTCAGATTTTCTTTAAGAGTTGAATTAAATTGATGTTGGGAATCAAAAATTGAAACTATAAGATGGTTAAATTTTAAGAAATTATATTGAGTATTATTGATTAAGGAAAACCCTAAATTTGAATATTTGGGGAAATTTCATAGGAGAAGAAAACCAAGGAAATTGAGGAGATTATTGTTGAGCAAACTATTAAAGGAAACTCAAGAGTAAATTGTGTAGAGGTAAGTATGAACATTTGATATGCAATTTGCTTCTTTGAAATGAATTGTTCACACCTTTTTAATGTTCACCTACATGATATTGTATTATGCACCTATTAATTGAAATCCCTATGATGTTCTTAAACAAATAATGATTTGTTCCATATGATTACATTATATAAATATAAATGGCATGGTCATTCTTCCTTGGACTAAGTTCATATGAAACCATTTGTTAACTTCACTGAATTTATATTATATGTTGATGGTCTTGTGACCAATATGTTTCTTATGAGATTGAAACCATATGACCCTATGGATAGAATTCTCTTCCCAAAGAGAGTAAATTCATTGGTCCATTGTGCACTTTGGGAACCTAGCTGATAGGGGTTTTATCAGTGTTCCACCTAGAGGGGACCATGAGCTCTAGGCGTATGCCTGGCCAAGCATGCATTTGCGATAAGGTAGCAAGGACTACTGATGCGCTCTGTTGTGATAGGTAGAAAGGCTACTAATGCACTCTGTAGTTCTACCATGTAATTTGATAGTGCTATTCGATTATGAGCACTTCTGTTCTTGTAAGCCTAACCATTTGATATTTTCTTACCCATGTTATATGGATTGACCTTTCCTTTGGATTGATGGATTTCTTTTATATTGCATGTTCATATCTTATTGATTTGAAGGCTCACTCCTCATTTGTGGATTTCAGGTGATAGTGTAGCTCATGAGGGAGCTAATATAGAAGATCGAGCTTCTTGATTCATTCCTCCAAGAAGTCTCCATTGTAATCATTTTGATATACATATATTTATGGAATTGTATTATGGTACTGTATGTATTGGGAGTATACTTTAGAGCTCCGTAGTTAGATGTTGAGGATGATAATATTTTGATGACTAAATTGTTATAAATGGGTTACCCTTGTTCCTTAGTGATGTGGGAAGTATCTTTTGATCGGTAAGGAATAAGAGGAAATTCTTTAATGATAAACATATATGTATGAATGGTTATTACTTAAATCTATGGAATGAATGTTTTAATGACAATATATATATATATATGATATAGATATGAAATGTGTATGGGATCCAGGATATGAGAGTTTTACGGGTTTATTGTGGCCTTAAGCCTACCCTTGCCCTAGGACCGTCGCACCACTGGAGTCGGGGCGTGATATCATATTTATACAATCTCATACTATACATATCAATCTATAGTCATATACTCATATAAGCACTATTCATCTTGTTACTCTGTCATTCATTCTATTACTTTCTATAATTTCCATAATCATATACACATATACATTATACTCTAAAATATCTCATACACTTATATATACAATATGTCTATACCATTATACTCTGTACCTGGAGATAGGAAACAGTGAAAGGGTGAGTATATATGATACTCAGTCAATCTAATATGCATTGACCAATAAATAGGTAATGGAATATCAATAAACAATAGGCAGATGAAATAAATGAGTCAATCTGCTTAAAATCTCTGGATACAGAATATGACTATAAGTCAACAATCACATCAATGGAGATTATATCACATGGATATGATAGATAATGACAGATATAGAGCCATGAAATGAATAGAAATGTGTCAAGCACAAATCAATCTCATATCAATAAACATAAGACGGATTAGGTCTTATGACTAGGAGTGATATCCCTTCCCAGTTAGGGCATAATAACAATACATTGTGCACACTGCTGATAGTATGTACTCACTACCTTGTCGGGGTATAATATCTGTCATTTTATTGTATTTTATTAAATTGTATGTTTGGAGAATAAATTAATTTCAAATATGAATGTTTGAGAAATTCCAGAATTTCTGGGTTGCAGAATTTGTTGAGGATAATTATAGGATCTTAAAGAAATAATATGATAAAGTATAAAACATAACAGTAGTAAATTTATGTCTCAACTGAAATTCTGTAAAATGGCTTGGTAGAATTCTGTGTGTGTGATGAGTTATGTCCCTTCGAGCAGGACTGGTCTGGTTTAATGTGTCTGCAGGAATTCTATGTATAATTGAAATTACTGGGAATGACTGAGACAGATTTGGCCAAAAGTGTAAACATGAAAAATGTTCCTTTATGTCTTGTGATGTTGGATGTGAAATTTCAAGATTTTTGGATAAGTACATCTCAATGGAGAGTGGATTTTCTCAAGTCTATTCGGTTGGATTTTGGGGCAGTAAGTCTGGGTGACCTTTAGAGAGTCACCATGGTGTGTGTTGGTCTTAGTGATTTAAATTTTGGCTATGTTGTGCCCCTACATGTTTATTTTAAGTGACAAAAATAATTAGTAAGTTTGGATATTTGTAGCTCATTTGCGAGCTAGTTAAGGGTAAGTTGATCAGGAAAGGTTTCAACTTAGCAAAGTCTTGGTATGGAGAGCCAGCAAAATGCGAAGTGGCATTTTGCGAGTTGGCAATGCAAAGTGGCGAAGTGGTGAGCTGAGATTGCCGAAGTGGCAATTGGCGAAGAAGCATATGCGAGGTAGCATGTTGCGAAGAGGATTTGGCGAATGAGCGAAGAGGCAAAGAAGCATTGTCTAGGTGGCATATGCAAGGAAGAGTTCGTAAAGAGAGTTTGGCGAGGCAGCATATGCGAGGTGACATATGAGAGCTGGATTAATGAAGAGGCATTGCCAGATCAGTTTGGTGAACTGGGTAGTGCGAGATGGGAAATACGAGGCGGATTGGCGAGCTGGCAAGCGTGTTTTCTAGGGCAGTGGTCTATTTAACCCCAGCAACCCAGTAGCGTTTTCACGATTTTTTCCTTCCTTCTTTCTTCTTTAAATTCAGTCTTTTCTCAAATTAGTCTCATTTTATTTTCTAAGGCATTAATACTCAAATTAATGCATTAGAACTCTAGATTAGCATATTTTAAGGCAGAAATTGTTAGATTTAAGCAAGATAGTTCAAGAATCCCAGTTTTGAAGAAATAAGGTAAATTTTCTTCAAGTGTTATTTTCTTTCAGATTAATTGATTCTGATGGTTAGAATAGTAAGTTCTGGATGTATAGAATTTATTGCAAGTAATTTAAGGTGATACATTGTAATTATTATTAAAGGAATAAAGAATTATTAGACTGTCATAAATAGTAATAAGAACAAAAAATCCGAATTAAATGCAGATTTTTCTTTAAGAGTTAAATTAAATTAATGTTAGGAATTAAGAATAGAAATTATGAGATGGTTAAATGTTAAGAAATTATAGTGAGTATTATTGATTAAGAAAAATCCTAATTTTGAATATTTGGGGAAATTTTCTTAGGAAGAGAAAATCAAAGTAATTGAGAAGCTTGGAGTTGAGCAAATTACAGAAAGAAATTCAAGGATAAATCTGTATTGAGGTAAGTATGAATATTGCATTTGCCATTGTTTCTTTGAAATGTCATGATCGAGCATTCTGATTGATCACCCATAAAGATTCCTATATATATGATATTGTTAAATGCACTTATTATTTGAAACCCCTATGATGTTCTTAAACAGTTATTAAATTGCCCTTCTAATTACAATATATGAATGCAAATGGCTTGGTCATTCTTCTTTGGACCAAGTCCATATGAAACCATTTTCTATCATGATTGAATTTATATTATATGTTGATGGTCTTGCGACCAATATTTTATTATGAGATTGTAACCATATGACCCTATGGATAGAACGCTCTACCCAATTAGAGTAAATTCGTTGGTCCATCGTGCACTTTGGGAACCCAGCTGGTAGGGTTTTTTACCAGTGTTCCACCTAGAGGGGACCACAAGCTCTAGGCGTATGCCTGGCCAATCATGCATTTGCGATAAGGTAGCAAGGACTACTGATGCGCTCTGTTATGATAGGTAGCATGGCTATCGATTCATTCTGTAGTTCTACTATGATATTTGATAGTGCTATTCGATTGTGGGCACTCTTATTTCTTTGTAAGCCTAACCACATTTTGATTCTCACCATGTTCTTGAAATGAATGTTTCATTCGAATTGTATATATATATATATATATATATATATATATATATATATATATATATATATATATATATATATAAGTATGTATATGTATTTCTTTCTTACTGCATGTTCATATCTTACTGAGTTAAAAGCTCACTCCTCTTCTGTGGATTTCAGGTGATAGTATAGCTCATGAGGGAGCTAGTAGAGAAGATCAAGCTTCTTGACTTATTCATCCCAAGAAGCTTCCATTGAAATTATTTGATATGTAATTATGTATATTCATTAAATGGAATTATGACACAATATGTAATGGGAGTATTCTCTAGAGCTCCATAGTTAGTTACTTAAGGATTATAATATTTTGATGTATAAATGGTTAACTTTTAAGTACTCTTGTTCCTTAGTGATGTGAGATGCAATTTTTGATCAGTAAGGAACAAGAGAATATTATGAAATGATAATGGTAAAAATATGATTGGCATTTAATTGAATGTATAGAGATGACCATTTTATGATATTATATGATGTTTATAATTGATATAATTATGTATGAGATTCCAGGATATGTGAGTTCTACGGGTTTATGGTGGCCTTAAGCCTACCCTTACCCTAGGACCATCACACCACTAGAGTTGGGGTGTGACACTACTAATTGTTATAATTTATTTATCATGTAAATTTTACGTCTCAAAATTAATTTAGTGAAATTTTGTGTTAATTAGGTATTTTAGGTATAAAATTTGAAATTCAGGTATTAAACTGTTATTTTACCTCTAACTGTCTATTTTGGATACTAGATTGTTATTTTACGTCTAATTGTCTAATTAAGGACTATAAAGTCAACTATATTAATTATAGGGTCTTATTTATGAATACCAAAAATTTTGGGGTGTTACACTCTACCCCCTTCAATAAAATTTATCCTCGAATTTTAACTAACATACCTTAGTCATAAAATAGCTGGGCATATCAAGTCTGCATATCATGTTCGCTTTCCCATGTGTATTCTTCGATTGAATGATTTCTCCATAAAACTTTAACCATCGGTATCGTCTTATTTTGACGCTGCCTAAATTGTTGATCCATTATTTTGATTGGCATCTCTTCATAAGTTAGGTCTTCTTATACTTCAATGTTTTGTGGTTGAAGCACTTGCAATGGATCTGAAACATATTTGTGAAGTATAGATATGTGGAAGACTGGATGCACATGATTGAGTTGAGGTGGAAGTGTTAGTCGGTAAGAAACATTGTCGACTCTATCCAAAATCTCAAATAGCCTAATATAACGCGGTGATAGCTTTCCCTTTTTGCTAAATCATATCACGTCCCTCATTAATGATATTTTGAGAAATACATGATCACTCACTGCAAATTGAACATCTTTACGCTTCGGATCTGCATAACTTTTATGTCGGCTAAATGTTGTTTTCATTCTTTCTTTAATAATGGAAACTTTTTCCACAGTTTCCTTAATCAATTTTGGCCCTTCCAGCTATTTCTCCCCTGGCTCAATCCAATAAACTGACGATCTGCATTTTTTATCATATAATGCCTCATACGGTATCATGCCGATGGAGGAATGATAGTTGTTGTTGTAAAAAAATTCAATTAATGGTAAATATCTATCCCAATTACCTCCAAAATCAAGGACATATAGTCGTAAAGTCTGAATGGTATGCTCCATCTATCCGTCACTCTATCGATGAAAAGTCATGCTGAAATACAATTAAGTATCCAATGCTTCTTGAATTCGAGGATGAATTCAGACTCTAAGGTTCTCATATCAATAGAACTCAGTAGCCTATGTTCTGTTTATCAGTCAATTCGGGCAGATTATACTTATAGATTAATACATCTTAAACCAAAAATTGAATTGCAAAACCGTTTTACAGACCTTTAGATAAGATATAAATTAATACTTTTCATGTTGAACACTTCTTCTAATTCTATCTTTATCATTATGTACAATAAAAACATAGTAGCAAATTTTTTAAAACCCTACATCCGATTCAATCATGGTTTTTAATCAATAACTCTTGCCTCACTTCAAATTTTACAAATTTCTTGTACATAAATCTAATTAACATATTTATCTACAACATTCATGTTTTAAGCATCCTCAAATTCATTCATTAAAATTTTGAAATTCCTACTATAAGCTACTACCTAAAAATATATTTCAAAATCCTTATAAACCCTAATTCATCTCTATCTTTCTTATCTCAAATCATTCAAGGTAGGCTATTCTGCCAACAATACAAATCCAAAACAAGCTTCCATAATTCAATATAATGATTTATACATGTAATTTGATGTATAGTAAACTCACCTCATTAAGCACTTTCCACTAGTATACTTTCCACTCCCTTCTTTCTTAATCCAATGCTTATGTCATTTATTCACTATTGACTCTACATATTCAATTAATTTCAATTTAGATACTATTTAATATAAAATTATATTAATTACACTTATATTTAAGAAATTCCTAAATTTCCCAAATCACTAAGGTTTTTCTGTGTAACATTCCATATTGGCAATCTGTGTTCCTTAATCCATATCTCTCTCTATACTAATCTAAATACTTTAATTCTTATTCCTAGTTAAACTATACATATTAAGCTCTAACATATCCAAAATTCAAACATTTTTAAATTCTACACATCATATGGTGATAGTTTGAATCTAACTACACTGTCAACCCTGCTGCCTTGTAACTTTAACTCAGGCATACTCTGTTCTTTTGACTATAACTCAATTTATACTTATCCAATTAATTTGATCCACATAATATTATAATATATCCAAATTTCAGATTATTTGGATCACTGTACAATTATTAGTGAATTTTCAAATTTAACCTATAGTCCTGAAATCTCTATCCGAACAAACCCTATTTCCATACCTATAATTAATATCATGTTCATCCAATTACAAAACCATTTTACAAAAATTTATATAACATATAAATAAAAATATTTCATTTCTAATACTTTCTCTAATTCAAATTCTAAGGTCCTCATATCAATAAAACTCAGTAGCCTATATTCTGTTTATCAATCAATTCGGTCAGATTATACTTATAGCTTAATATCTCTTAAACCACAAATAAAATTTAAAAACCCTTTTATATAAATCTATATAAGACATAAATTAACACTTTTTATGTTGAACACTTCTTCTAATTATGTCCCTATCATTCTATACAATAAAAACACAGTAGCAAATTTTCTGAAAACCTACATGTGATTCATTCACGGTTTTTACTCAATAACCCTTTCCTCACTTTGAATTTTATAAATTCCTTTTACATATATCTAATTAACATATTTATCTATAACTTTCATGTTTAATTATCCTCAAATTCATTCATTAAAATTTCAGAATTCCTTCTACAAGCACTCTTCTTTCTCATTTCAATTTTCCTATCTACTATTGATTGATTTCTATGGAAATGATTGGAATTATTTTTGGTTGGTTTTCTATTTGATGGTTTGGTCACTCCTCCTTTTCCATAGCCATTCTTATTCTTTTCTTTTTATATACACCAAATCAAACAAAAAATTATAAAAATTAGAGAATTATATAGAATTTTCTATAATTTTGAATGTGTCAATTTCCTATGAAATTATCATACAACAATTATCCTTTTCTTTCATAGCTTGGCCAGCTAATTCACTAGCTTTCTCCAGAATGTTTTATGCCAAAAATAATATTTTATTGGTGGGTCCCATAACTTTTGATAATTATATATTTTGCCCATAATTTTTCTTAATTTTAATTGCTACCACTTTTTAATTTTTTCAATTAAGTCCTTCAATTATTGACATTCAAGTCCTATGGAACCTTATATTATTCTTAGTACCTCAATTCAACCGTAACACCTCAGTTAAACCTATAACTTAAGCACAAAGGGTAACCTAGGGAAAATTTTTATTTGACTTGAAAGTTGTGAATTTTTATGTGTTTCTGCTTGAATTTGATTGGTATGCATTTTATATGATATGTTTAAATGAATAGAGGGGGTTTAAAAGTTGTTAGGAAGAAATCGGGTAAAATTGAGTTTTTAGTGAACTGGGGGCAAAATGGTCATTTCACACCCCTTGAGTTATTTATGAAAATTAACATTATATTTGATGATAAAAAAGAATATTAAGACATAAAAATAGTGGTATAATGGTCATTTGAATTATTGTTGAAAGATTAAAACCGGTAGAAAATAATTTCAGGCAAAGTTGTTCGGATAGGGATTCAATTTGAACTAGGGGTAGTTTAGTCTTTTTCTTTGAATTATGGACTTATTTGGTGTATGCAAGCCTATGGTTTCATTTTAGGCTAACCTAAATCAAACCATTGGATGAAAAGATCAAGAATTGAATGGTTAGTAAGTTAGGTTTCATAATTTTTAAAGTAAGATCAATGCATAGGATTACCAACTTGATATTTAAAGTGATATTTTATACCTCTTCATCTTCCTTAGCAAAATCACCAACCAAACTTTTCTCTTTCCTCATTTGAATTTTCGGCCACCATTGATGAATACCAAATCAAGTTGTTTTCTTTCATTTTTTGATCCAAACTTGTTAATTCCATCATTCTAAACATAAATCTATCCTTAGATTCAAAGGAAAATCAAGAAAAGTTGATAAATCAAAGCTTTGAAGTTTTGAAAGAACTATTGGAAAAGTAAGTAATTTTACCATTCTTTTGGTTTAATTGTGTTCTTAAGATGTTCTTTGATGTTAATTACTATCAAAAATGTGTTTAGGTTGGAAGAAAATTCAAAAGTTGGAAAGGAAAGCCTAATAGCAAAAGGTATGATTCAAATGTGTTATTTGATGGGATTTTGGTTCAAATGAGTTGTATTTGATGCATATGTATTGAATTAGTAGCCATTTGTTGGAAACAAATCCATTTGATTGGTTTTTCACATTGGCCGAAACTTGAGGTGCTTAAGGAAGATGTGATGCTTTGATGTTTAATAGGTTTAAATGGTTGAATGTTATGTATTTGGTGTATATGTATATTGTTTGAATGATTGGTGTTGAAAAATGAATGAATAGAATGAATTCTAACTAGGTCAAATCATGTTGAGTTTATAGGTTTAATGTGTTAGGATGAAGTAATTAGGAAGGAAAGGTTTGAATATGGTTTAATGGAGTATATAATGCAAATGTATGAGTTTAGATATGGAAATGGTATTTGATATAAGTACTTGGAAGGTAAACTTGAATTTGGTGTATGTTTGATATGGAA
>CANXYC011874473.1:0-15642 GCA_948193065.1 Aleurites moluccanus
CAAAAGAGTTTAATTCATCAAATGTCACATGCATAGACTCTTCAACTACTAGTGTTCTTTTATTAAAAACTCTATACACTTTACTAGTAGTAGAATATCCAAGAAATATGCCAATGTCGGTTTTGGAATCAAATTTCCCAATATTATCCTTGGTATTTAATATGAAGCATTTGCATCCAAATACTCTTAAATATGAGATCCTTGGTTTTCTACCATTCCATAGCTCATAAGGAGTTTTGTTTAAAATAGGTCTTATAATAAGTCTATTTGAAATATAACACGCACAATTGATGGTTTCCGCCCAAAAATACTTAGGTAACGAATACTCATTTAGCATTGTTCTAGCCATATCAATCAATGTGTGATTTTTCCTTTCCACTCCTCCATTTTGTTGAGGAGTTCTAGGAGAAGAGAAGTTGTGAGAGATACCACACTCATCACAAAATATTTTGAAATCCTTATTTGCAAATTCTCTACCATGATCACTTCTAAGAGATGTGATACAAAAATCTTTTTCATTTTGAACACGTTTTGAAAATATTTTAAATTCTTTAAGACTTTCATCTTTATGAGCTAGGAATAAAACCCAAGTGAATCTAGAGTAATCATCAATAATAACAAATACATATTTTTTACACACCCCCCCCCCCCCCCAACTTGAGGTTGAATAAGGTCTAAAAAGATCCATATGCAAAAGTTCAAGAGGCCTAGATGAAGAAACTTGGTTCTTGGCCTTAAAAGAACTTTTGATTTATTTTCCCATTTGACATGCATCACAAAGTTTATCCTTTTGGAATTTGATATTTATGAGTCCTATAACTAGGTCATGGTTCATAAGGTTCTCTATATTCTCCATGCCAACATGTCCTAGTCTTCTATGCCATAGCCAAGAATCATTATGAAAAGAAATCATGCAATTTTCATCCTCAAACATTTTATTTATATCAATCATATATACATTGCCAATTCTATGACCAATGAACAAGATTTTCTTATCCTTCAAGCATTTAACATAACATTTCTTGGAGGTAAAAATGATCTTGTTTTCCATATCATATAATTGACTAATACTAATAAGATTATGCTTAAGTCCATCAATAAGGAGTATATGATCAAGAGAGGGTTTATTTGACTTACCAACTTGGCCAAAGCCAATGATTTTACCTTTGCTATTATCGTCAAATGTTAACTTGCATCCCGATTTATCTTCAATATTGGAGAGCAAACTAGCTTTCCCGGTTATGTGTCTTGAGCATCCACTATCTAAGTATCAAAAGTTTTCAATCTTGGTAGATTTCAAGCACACCTACATTTAAGAGTATAACCATTCTTAGGTTCCCAAATACTTTTGGGTCCTTTAGGGTTAGTATCATTTATGTATCCTAGATACACTTTTCTAATATGACATTTGAAATTTGTATGTTCAATTTTTCCACAATAATGACATTTTATTTTAGTTAGATGATTCGATCTTGAATGATATTGATTCTTATGAGTATGTATGATATTTTTATGCACTTTAGATGGAGGAATACAGGGTTTATGTGATGAATTAGATGCTTTAACAAATGTGGTATTGGAGATAGAAGACATATTACTTCCATTAAAACTGAGTCCATACTTGATGGTTGGACATCTTTGAAACTCAAAAATGTGATCAAGTTTTTCTTTTCCTTTTGAAAATTTTGACAATCAATCATCAAAAGAAAGTAATTTATTTTTCAAAATTTTGTTTTCCTTTGAGATAGAATCAATCTCTTGAGTTTTTAGAGTAATAGTTTTCTCCAAATCACATTTACAAGCATTTAATTTAACTATTTCCTCCTTATAATTTTCACAGGAATGAATTAATTTATTTGACAATTCTTTCAAATTATCATATTTGTTTTGCAACTTATGATACTTTGAAAGTAAAGTCTCCATTACTTTTACATCATCATCATCATCATAAAAAGTAAAGTCAGAATTACTTACCTCGCTAGAAGAAGTATCCATATCAATTGCCATGAAGCACAGATTTGCAACCTCTTCCTTAGTTTCTTCATTATCATCCGAATCACTCGAGTCATCCCAAGTTGCTGCTAGGGCTTTCTTCTTAAAATTCATTTTATTCTTCAGCTTGGGACATTCAGACTTGATACGACTGACTTTATCACATTCATAACATTTTACTTGATTGTTTCTTAGCTTCTCTTGTCGATCATATTTCTCATAGGGCTTCTTATTTTTCTTCTTTCTAAGAATAAGATTTCTTATTCTTTTTGTAAGAAGAGTCATTTCTTCATCATCATCATCCTCTATGTCACTTTCTTTTGGTGTAGATTCTTTGGAAACAATAAGAGCAAGCCTTTTGTTTTTCTCTTCGACTTTTTCATCAATTTTCTCTTGAGATAAAGTGATCTCATGAGTTAGAAGCTTACCCAATAGATTATCAGTTGAAAGAGAGCTCAAGTCGTTTGCTTCTTCGATTGAAGCTACTCTTGCTTCCCAATCTTTCTTAGGAAAAACTCTTAATATTTTGCAGTTTATATACTCTATAGAGTAAGACTTTCTCAACTTTCTCATTACATTAACAATAACCATAAGACGATTATACATTTCTGAAATTTTTTCATTAGGTAGCATTTTAAAAAGTTCATACTCATGAGTGAAAAGTTGAATCTTCGTACTTTTGACTTGACTTGTCCCTTCATGAGTGGTTTGAAGAATATCCCAAATTTGTTTTGCCAAGATGCAATGAGATATCCTTCCATACTCCTCTCTACTAAGAGCACAATAGAGAGTATTCATTGCTTTGAGATTTCTTCCATTTGCTTTCTTTTCGGCGGTGGTCCATTCACTTTTTGGCCTTTTGACTTGGATACCATCTATAGTCATAGTGGGAACTCCATGTCCTTCTTCTACTATATCCCATAAGTCGATTCAATCGCTATCCATAAAGATTTCCATCCTATTTTTCCAATAGGGATAGTCGGTGCTATCGAAGAATGGTGGTCTCATTGTTGACCCTCCTTCAAGGATGTTTGATGCTTGTGTTTCCATTTGATCTTTGCTCCAAGATGATTAAATCTTTTAGAAAGAGTGGAGACAAGCTCTGATATCAATTGTTAGTCCCTTTGGCAACCAAGAGGGGGGTGAATTGGTTGTCTTATAAAATAATGACCAATTAAAAATATGATGAAGGAAGAGAAGAAGAGAATCAACAAAAAGATTTATAGTGGTTCGACCAAAACAAGCCTACGTTCACTCCTCAAGATCACACTTGAGTATTTCACGATCTTTGATCCTTTTACAGGTTCAAGATCAAACCTAAGTGTTTTGGTTCATACTTTAACCTTTTACAATATGTTTTTCTCAAACTAGGCTCACACACAACCCAAAAGATTAACAAGAGATGAGAATAAAGAATTCCCTTTTCTACCCCACTCTCTTATAAACAGTGATCTTCAACAACCTTGAAGATTTACAATAAATGTAAGTATATACTGATTTTTTGCACAATAAATATGAATGATCTTTCAATAAATGACTTACGAACTTGTTTAAGGTTGTTCTCTTCTCATTTAATACAAATCAACTCATATTTATAGTCTTGGTTGAAGAAAGAGTTGTTTTGACTCATTTTCCCGCAATAAATACACCTGAAATTTTGCTCCAACGGCTAGTTTACAGGTGAGTCGCGTTCGCGACTAGAATCGTCGCGCCCGTGACTGGCATTTGATCTTTTGACATGAAAAAGAATAAATTTGAATTTTATCAAGTCGCACCCGCAACAAACAACTGTCGTGCCCGTGACCAATTTCAGTATTCATCATTCAAACTTGGTTGAACTACTTCACGCACGCGACTGAGCTGATCAATCCTGCAATTTTATCTAGTCACACCCATCACGGTATAATGTTGTGGCCATGACTGAAAGTCACTATTTATCTTGAAGTTATTGGATGTTTTGAGATATTTTGATTTTAATTTCACACCCGCGACTTCATTTAGTTGCACCTGCGACTTCCTTGTGTCACGTCCGCTACTGGAGGAACACTGTTCACCTTGAAGCTACTGGATATTTTTAGAATTCTCAAATTAATTTTGCGCTCGTGACCTGAAACTTTTCAAGACTGTAACTGATTTTGTCGCACCTGTGACCAAGCTTATTCCTAGCGTCGCGCCCACGACTACAAGTGGTCATGCCCGCGACTAAACAGCATCCTGCAATACTTCAGAGAATTTCTTGAAAATTCTTGCACATAATCAAACAAACTTATTAGTCTATTGATTTGGTGTTTGTAACCATCAAAATAAGTATGATGAAGACCCTTAGGTCTAACAGTTTTTGTTTTTCGGATGTATAACACTAAACAATAGACAATTGTTTAATGATGTTAATATTATTGAAAATATTTTGATATTAATTTATATGCATTAGCAAGTGATTGTTTTACAAGTGAAAAGAAAAATATGGTCCAGCAAGTGATTAGAGCGCCTAGCTATAAATTTTAGAGTCTTGATTTGAGAGACATGTAATACCCTACATGCTCATTAGGTGAAATTGCATGAATAGATAAATGAACTGTGAATCGGGTGGGAATTTTTCAAAAATTCTCATAAGTTTGAATGTCAAAATTGATAGAGGGCTATTGAAATCGGATGTGTAAATGACTTATAGGATTTTATTTGAAGTGAAAATGAGGTCATTAATATGACTAATTAATTAAACAAAGTTAAGAGCTCTAATTATGTGATTATTGAGTATAGGTTAGAATTTGATTTTTAATTAAATCATAAAAGGGAATTAGATTGGATTTTCTTTTCTATCATTTAATTAGATGATTAATGGGTAAATTAAAATAAGTTAGAATTATTTTTAAATTGTGAAATTATTTAAGACGAAATGGCAATAGGGTAAATAAGAGGAGCTATAAGCCTAATTGTGAGATGAGTAGGTTTTGTATATAAAGAACACTTGGAAGAAAAAATTTCATCTTCTCCATTTGCTTTGGCCAAACCTCACATCCACTATAGCCAACCTCCATTTTTCTTCATGCATCACTAAAATCTTATTGTCTAACCAAAATTCCTTCACAAATAAATATCATCTCTTTACCTAATCAAACTTTTTGGCCTTAGAAGAAGTTTTTAAGCAAGTTTTCTTCAAGAAGTAATTTCTAGAACTCATTTTTTTGTTGAATTTTATTGATTTATATGATGATTTAGAAGTTCTATGGAGTTAGAATTGTCAAACTCATAATGGTTTGATAGATAGATTAGGGTTTGGAATTCTGAAATTCCTGGTTGTAAACAGAACGTTGGACTACCAATTTCGTGGCCTTAAGTTCAGAATTTGAAAATCCATGAAACATGAAAGTTATTCATTTAGTTAAATTTCTGTAAAAGGATTTTGATATAATTGGTCGGTGCTATGAGTTATAAGTTAATGATTGAAACTGGCTCAGAATATTGAGCAGACAGAAAATCCTACTGTTTTTTACAGTTTGCAGACCTAAATGACAGAATTTGGAAAAATGTTAAACATAATAAATGTTCATTTATGTGTCATATAAATTCTTGTAAAATGGTTTTACAATTGGTAGTGTAAAAAATTATTTATAGGAGAGAAAATACAGTCTGTCCGGATGAGAGTTGCAGGGTCACAGGTTTGACTTTAAAAGTCCACAATTAATTGTACAATGCCCATATGGAGCTGAATTTTGGATATGTTAGAAATTAAGATGTCTAGTTTCATTATAAAGAATAATGGAAGCAATTGGATAAGTGTAGCTCAAAATATAGGAACCTGAGTCAAGGTTGTCAGTCTAAGAAAAAGACCTTAAGTTGCATATTAATAAGTTTAATGTGCTATCTTGTATTCTAAATTAAGTATTGTATTATTTGTAGCTTCAAGAGGCAAAGAGAAGGAAAAGAAAGGTGAGGAATACCATCATTCCTTTTGCCTTTGTTAGAGGGGTTTGGTTGGATTTGAGCTTAAGGTGAGTAATGATATATAATTTTACTTGTTATTATGAATTCATTGTTGAATTGACATTTCTTGTATTCTTTAGTACCATGGCCAAAATCTTATTAATTTTTACTTGCATCACTAATATTTCATTTGATTTTTTGAAACCCTTGAATTGTTTGTTTAAAGGCCAATGGTACATTTTATTGTCAAAGAACCATATTTGATTGAATTATGGAAACCTTGACTTTTCTTTGACTTTCCATAAAATTGACACTTGATTAAGTTTTTGGCAAATTGAAACCATACCCTTTGTTATTGACCTAAACGTGATTCAATTTGCATTAACCCAAAAATTATAAGCCATTGGGAATAAAAAGGTATATTTTTGGACGAATTTTATTTAAAAACACATTTGGTGCAACTTTTTTATTTATTTGTATATTCATTTGATTATGCAATATTCTTTCTTTGAATATACATGTAATTGGTATATTTGGTATTGGGATAAATTGTATATAATTTTGTCATTTCTAAAATAATTGAATCCCATTGTTCATTGATATTCGTTGAATATGTATATGTAAATTCTAAAATTAGCATTGATGGAACTACTCATCCGATGGGGTAGTTTAAATAACATCGGATTTGTCATATGTAAATTATTGGTTTAATACATTATACGATGAGATGGGTATTTTAGTTCATGAAGTATGGGATGGTGAGTTTAATTTGAATATAGAAGTGTTCTTTTATGGCAGGTTGTGTTGTTGTTGATTTTCAAGAGAGGGACATTGGTCCCGAGTTTTAAGGTTGTAAAAACAAAGGAAGTTATGGCAGATTTTCTGTAAATACAGAGCAAGGGTTCTACAAGTTTAGGTGGCTTTAAGCCTTCCCTTTACCCTAGGACTATCATATCTCCTAAAGTGGGGATGTGACAGATTGGTATCAAAGCAAAAGCTATAACTAAAATATAAGTAACTAAGAATATGTGTCGTTAAGTATAAGTGAGTCATGAAGCAATAGGAATTCCTACATTGTCATTTGTAAAGTTTTCTGTTATGTGTGCTTATTCTGCATTTCATAAATTGATAAATATTCTTTGTGATTTGTTATAGTGATATGCCACCGAGGGGACGTCCGAGAGGAAGGGGACGAGGTAGGGGTACTATAAGACAGGAGGCTGAGTTAGCTTCCCAAATCGCCCCATAAAGAACTTAAATAGTTGAACCGACGCGGGTTAGAAGAAGAATAGAAAGAGAAATGGAGGAAGTAGCAGAGAATGTAGATGTGATGAATGACGAGCTAATGAGGGAAAATGAACAGCTGAGGAAAGAAATAAAAGAGTTGAGGAGGGTTAGACAAGATCATATGCCTACACCTAATCCGCCACTAGCACTTGTGATTCCTCCACCTGTGGCAGTACCACCTCCTGTACCAGTTGTTAGACGAGAAGGCAGGAGGGTGATTGTTGAGGGAGGTGTCACTATGTTCAACTTTCTGAAACTTGGTTTGCCAGAATTCAGTGGTGATCAGGGAGATGAACCTAGTTGGTTCTTAGAGAGGATTGAGAAAGTTGTAAGGCAGTTGCCTTGTTCAGATGCCTGAACTGTTGAGCTTATGGGTTTATTGCTGAAAGACATAGTATGGGACTGGTTCGAGAGACATATAGAAGATAGGTTGTATGGTGATGATCCACCAACCTGGGGGGAATTCAAACAATTAATGGTGGATGAGTTTCTTACGACAAGGGAAAAAGATAGACGGATGACACAATTTGAGAGACTTGAGCAGGGAACTAGGAGTGTACCAGAATATGCCAAGGAATTTCTAAGATTGACAAAATTTGCAAGAGAGATAGTTCCTAATAAAGCAGTAGAGATTCATAGATTTAGAAAAGGACTACATGCTCCCCTTCATAATTCATTACTATTGGTGGATTTCACTTCACTGACAAAGTTGATTGACCAAGCTACTCAGATGGAGATAAAATACAAGGAAGAGAGAGCTGCAAGGGAGCAGAGAAAGAAAAGTAGTGGAAGGGGCCAAATAGTCAGAGGAGAGGAGGAGAGCAGAGTAACCAGTATAGACCTGCTGGGAGTGGATATAGATCTCCGCAAAGTCAGTTAACTACTAGTACTGGAGGAGGGCAGAACAGAACTATTGCAACATCTTCAGCTTCTCAGATGTCTGCTAGTGCATTTAGGCCAGGACAGTATGGTCAGGTTGTTCCTATTTGTCAACACTGTGGCAGAAGGCATTTTGGGATTTGTAGATGGGTGAGTGGGGCATGTATTAGATGTGGACAGAAGGATCATTTTATCAAGGATTGTCCACTGACCATAGGACAGCAGGGTACTACAACTGTGTCACAGCCTACTGTTCAGCAGAGTCATCAGGGTAATAGGACTCAGGGAGGTAGAGGTTGAGGGCAGGGTACTACTACTGGATCTATATAGCCACCAACTAGTAGGGGACAGGGCCGAGTATTTGCTCTAAATAGGCAAGAGGCTCAGACATCCCATACTACTGTGGAAGGTTGATGGAGATCAACAAGATTTGGTGTTTTTCATATTTGTATTTCTATATTTTTGGTATTTTTATTTTCCTTAATTACTTTTAATAGGAAACTTAGTTTTAGGCATTATTTAAGGTCTTATATTAGTTATGATTTGTTTCTCTATTTAAGTTAGTTTTGATTTATTTCCTTATTTATGTAAATTTGGTGATTTGTTTCCTTTTGAGAATAAATTACCATATTGTATTTTAGGGTTTTCTGAAAGTTATTTCCTATATATAGTTATGTAAATCTTAGGGTTGGGAGAGTTGATGAATAATTAAATAAAACCATTTCTTCCAGTTTCGGTATTTCTTTGAAATCAACGAGATTGATACCTATTTCCTGGTATTTTTAAAATCAATAGGTTATAGAAGATTATTTTCGGTATTCATGCACGAATCAACGGATTATAATAGGATTCTGTTTTTCCATTGATATTCCATTGTGTCAAAGGTACAGTTCTGATCTAGAATAGCTTGGCTACTGTATTATTTGATTCGGTTACCACCCATTCTTTTGTGTCATTTGCATTTGCACGGAAACTGAAGTGGGTAGTAGACATATGGATATGCCATTAGAGGTCTCTACACCATTGGGCAAAACCATTACAATTGATAGGGAGTATGATGAGTGTATGGTTGAGATAGAAGGGAGGAAACTTCGTTGAGATAGAAGGGAGGAAACTTCCAGTGACATTAATAGAGTTACCAGTGCTAGAGCTAGATGTCATATTCGGTATGGATTGGTTGTCACAGCATCGTGCTGCTATTGACTGTTATGGGAAGAGAATAGAGTTTAGACTGGAAGGTCAGGCTAGCTTTGTGTTTCAAGGCAAAAGACATAGTATTTTGTCTAATATCATTTCGGCTATAGGGGTGAAAAGACTTCTGAGGAAGGGTTGCCAAGGTTATTTAGCACATGTGGTAGACACCCGAATGGCTGTAAAAGAGGTGGACCAGATTCCTATAGTGGATGAGTTCATGGATGTGTTTCCAGAGGAATTACCTAGATTGCCACAGAATCGAGAAATAGAATTTGAGATTGATGTGTTGCTGGGTACTAATCCCATTTCTATTCCTCCTTACTAGATGGCACCAATAGAATTGAAGGAACTAAAGTTACAATTGTAGGAGTTACTTGACAAAGGGTTTATCCAGCCTAGTAGTTCACCGTGGGGTGCACCAGTTTTCTTTGTCAAGAAAAAGGATGGATCGTTGCAGATGTGCATTGATTATAGGCAGCTTAATAAGGTGACAATCAAGAATAAATATCCTTTGCCTAGGATTGATGATTTATTTGATCAGCTATATGGTGCTAATCATTTCTCAAAAATAGATCTTCGAATAGGATATCATCAGCTTAAGATCCAGAAGCAAGATGTAGCAAAGACAGCTTTCCAGACCAGATATGGACATTATGAATTTTTAGTGTTACCCTTTGGGTTAACCAATGCCCCAGCTGCGTTTATGGATCTCATGAATAGAGTGTTCAAACCTTTCTTTGATAGATTTGTCATTATTTTCATAGATGACATTCTTATCTATTCAAAAAGTCGGGAGGAACATGAGGAGCATTTGAGAATGGTATTGTAGACTTTACGGGAGCATCAGTTGTATGACAAATTCTCAAAATGTAACTTTTGGCTTACATAAGTGGGTTTTCTAGGTCATGTGATTAGTGGTGATGGGATTAAAGTTGCTTCTAGGAAAGTTAAAGCAGTCACAGAATGGTCTAGACCAACCAATGTTACTGAGATCCGCAGTTTTCTGGGAATGGCCAATTATTATCTCCGATTTGTGAAGGATTTCTCTAAGATAGCCACGCCACTTACCAAATTGACAAGAAAGCAAGTCAAGTTTCAGTGGGATGATGCTTGTGATGAAAGCTTTCAGAAGCTTAAAACTTGTCTTACTACAGCTCCAGTATTAGCATTACTATCAGGCACTAGTGGATTTATTGTTTACTGTGATGCTTCAAGAGTGGGACTTGATTGTGTATTGATGCAACATGAAAAGGTGATTGCTTATGCATCTAGACAGTTAAAGAAGCATGAATTAAATTATCCCACATATGATTTAGAGATGGCAGCAATGGTCTTTGCATTAAAAATTTAGAGGCATTATTTGTATGGGGAAAGGTGTGAAATATTCACCGATCATAAAAGCCTTCAATATATTCTGCAACAGAAAGACTTGAATTTGCGACAAAGACGATGGGTTGAATTAGTAAAAGATTATGATTGCCAAATAATATATCATCCCGGTAAAGCAAATGTTGTAGCTGATATTTTAAGCCGGAAGTCAATGGGTAGTTTGTCGCATATAACAGTGGGTAGAAGACCTATAGTCAAACAGTTGAAATAGTTGTTTAACATGGGTGTTCGATTGGAGATTACTGAATCAAAAGCTATGTTTGCACAGTTTCAAGTGAGGCCAAAGTTGATTGTTGAAATTGAAGCCTCACAGGATAGAAATCCATATTTAGTGAAGTTAAAGAAAGATGTGGAAAAATACAAAGAAGACAAGTTAGAGGAGAAGTCTCCTGATTTCAAAGTAGAGAATGGGGTACTGAAATTGGGGCACAGATGGTGTGTACCGAATGTCGATGGACTACGGGAGAGGATTATGCAGGAAGCTCATTATGCACCTTATAGTGTTCATCATGAAGCAACAAAAATATATCATGAGTTGAAGAATATTTACGGATGGCCTAGGTTAAAGAAAGATGTGGCTAAGCTTGTGTCTACTTGCTTAACTTGTCATCAAGTGAAGTTTGAGCACTAGAAACCTTCAGGGTTATTACAGGAAATTACATTGCCATAATAGAAATGGGAGCAGGTGACCATGGATTTTGTTGTTAGGTTGCCAAGGACAGTAAAGGGTTATGATTCCATTTGGGTTATTATTGATAGGCTTACTAAGTCAGCACATTTCCTGGAAGTTAAGACAACCTACACAGCAACTCAGTATGCACAGTTGTACATTGACAAGATTGTAAGGTTGCATGGAGTGCCAATATCTATTATCTCGGATAGAGGTACTCAGTTTACTTTCTGATTTTGGCAGAAGTTCCAAGCATTGGGTACACAACTGAGCTTCAGTACTGCATTTCATCCACAGACAGATGGGCAGTCAGAGAGTGTCACGACCCACTTTCGTGGACCGCGACGGTCCTAGGGCACGGGAGATACCAATGGCGACCGGCACCCGTAGAACCCATCAATCACTACAATGCAATCTATAATCATTAATTAATTATCCATTTATTCTTAATTACTATTCATTCTGTCATTTAGTGCTATTGGCTGTAACAGTCATAATATCAAGCCATATCTCATAATATAACTCAAGTATCATCATCATAAATATACAACTGTTCATTTCCTAGCTAACCCATACATACCCCATGGAGCAGCTAGACTATGAACATTAAAATATCAAAGTGCAAAATAAATATATATACATCAATGACTGAAGCAGAAATCCACGGATGACAGACGTCGGGATTCTGTAGTCTACTCCTCTCTTGAAATGGGTAAACAATGAGAGAGTGAGTATATAAGATACTCAGTGAATCTATATGCATCGCCAATAAATTTAAGGTTAATGGAAGGTCCAATGATATCAAAAGCTCAATATAAACAATTATAGAAAATAATGACAAAAAGTGTCAGAATAGGCCAATATAGATATCATAGGATCAATAAAAATAAGGAAAACAGATAAAGGGATGGATTGTATGACATTATACAATCTCCAGTAATCCATATGGACCATATGTGAACATATAGGTCTCCAGTATATCAATATCTGTATCATAAGACTGATCAGGTCTTATGGTCAGGACTATAACCCTTCCTAGCTAGGGTACCAATAATACAATGTGCACAAAGCCGACAGTATTTTTCCACTACCCTGTCGGATCGGTAGCTCTGTCATGACGTATAAAGATCAATATCAAGAAACAATATATCAGTTGATACCATGATGAGACAATGGCATCCTCCAGCTCAATAGACTCATTATCAATCAATCAATAGAATCGATAGCAAATCAAATATTAATAACTCATTAGAATCAATTTAATGAGTATAAAATCAATAAGACATCAATGACAATCAATAAAATGATGACCAAAGGTCTAACAACCAAAAATGGGAACAAACATAATTTGGTTATTTTCGGCCAAAAAGTTGATGCAATTGGCATGCCATTGTCGCTGGCGACGATGACATTCAAATGGTTGGCCTACGAAAATTTTGGCATGAATTTGGTGCAATATCGACATTGCCCCAATTATCAATGAACAAGCACATGAAACGAAATTATTAGGCAACAACCACAACTCAATAAATCTTATCAAAGGAATCAAATAAGCAATGAAACACAAGCCAAAAGCAAGAACAAAACTTAGGCAATTTATACAATTTAGGGTTCGGCCAAAGAACAATTTGCACAAATGGATTCCAAATTTAATTTTATCAATTAGGGCAAGTAAATTGATGCATAGTAGACTCACCTAATACCCCAAATCACCAAATGCAATAGGTTTGCTATCGAATTCCTTAATTTCTCCGTTTAGGCCAAAATCGGCGACTTTCTCCGAACGAATTTTCTACAACGAAACGAACGTCAATTAAACATGGATTAATACCCAATTAACTTATCATAAAGCCAATTTACACATCCTAATCCATATACTCAAAATCAAAACTCACAACTTCAATTTTAGGTTAGAAAATTGAGAAAAATTGTTTAATGCATCAATTGATGCAATTAAACCATTTACCCAATCCTTTTATCATCTAATTAACCTATTTAAACCAAAAAATCAAACAAATAAACAATTACCTCAAAAACTCTAAGTTGGCTGAAATTTCCACCTCTTTGTTCTTCAATTTTTATAGTTGATTTTGGTTGTTTAATGTTTATATAGATTTAGTTTTAGGTTTAGAACAATTTCTCTTCACAAATTAATGAGAGAAAATTAATTGGAAGGAAGAAAAATGGTCACGGCAAGAAAGGAGAAGCAATCAGAAATTTGTGCCAAAAAAATTGTCTAAGTCACCCTTATATAGTAGGACAAAATAGGCAAATTACACTTTGGTCCTCCAATTTTTTGAAATTTGCTTTTGGTCCTTTTTCTCTCGGTAATTTATTCCAAAAATTTTGTCGGGAACTAGAATTCAAAGCGAATGTTTAAACAATATATTTTTATTAATATTAATTAATAAAAATAGTTTTAGAGTCATTTTGAAACTCGGACTGTCAAATTTTCACTATTCACCGAAAGTATCCTTTTTGCTCGTTTTAGCAATGTTCTTTAATATTTTCTCAAATTTCTTTTTACTGTATTTACACATGAATATATATTATCATTAACCCTCAATCCAAATTTAAAAATTCATCCATCGACCGTTCCGCTATTTTTACAGCAGCGATATCAGTACCGACGATTTTCGAAAAATTTTCTCGTTTTCGTTCTAACTGAGTTTCTAAAATTTTTATAGGTCATTTTGATGATTTTAATATATATACTGAGAACTTTATTTACTAAAACCTGTTATGCATTTATATAGGATATTACAGAGAGAACCATACAGACATTGGAAGATATGTTGAGGTTATGTGTTCTTGACTTTGAAGGTAGTTGGGACAAGTATTTACCATTGGTGAAATTTGCGTATAATAATAGTTATCATTCCACCATTGGTATGGCTCCATATAAGGCATTGTATGGCTGGAAGTGTCGATCACCAGTGTGTTAGATAGAACTAGGTGAAAAGGCAATTGAAGGGCCTGATTTGATTCAAGAAACTATGGAGAAAGTACCAGTGATCAGAGAAAGAATCAAAACTGTTTTCAATCATCAGAAAAGCTACGCAGATCCGAAGAAAAAGGATGTACAGTTTTCTATAGGTGAACATTTATTCCTTAAAATTTCTCCTATGAAAGGAGTGATGAGATTTGGTAAGAAGGGAAAATTGTCACCTAGATATGTGGGACCATTTGAGATACTTGACAAAGTAGGCAATGTGTCATATCACTTAGCTCTTCCTCTGAGCCTAAGCTACATACATCCATTTTTCATATTTCTATGTTGAGAAAGTATGTACTGGACCCATCGCATGTTCTTCCAGTACAAGAAATTGAAGTGGATGAAGATCTTTCATATGAAGAGGCTCATATCCAAATTGTGGATACACAAGTAAGAAAACTGAGAAATAAAGAGATTCCAATGGTGAAAGTCCTTTGGAAGAATCAGAATGCAGAGGAATGCACATGGGAGAGTGAGCCTACCATGAGACAGAAGTATCCTCTACTATTTTCTACTTGAGGTAAGCATGATTTTAAATTCGAGGACAAATTTATTTTTAGGGGGTAGAATGTAATACCCTACATGCTCATTAGTGAAATTGCATGAATAGAGAAATGAACTGTGAATCGAGTGGAAATTTTTCAAAAATTCTCATAAGTTTGAATATCAAAATTAATAGAGGGCTATTGAAATTGGATATGTAAATAACTTATAGGATTTTATTTGAAGTGAAAATGATGTCATTAAGATGACTAATTAATTAAACAAAATTAAGAGCTCTAATTATGTGCTTATTGAACATAGGTTAGAATTTGATTTTTAATTAAATCATAAAAGGGAATTTGATTGGATTTTCTTTTCTATCATTTAATTAGATGATTAATGGGTAAATTAAAATTAGTTAGAATTATTTTTAAGTTGTGAAATTATTTAAGACAAAATGGCAAAAGGGTAAATAAGAGGAACTATAGGCCTAATTGTGAGATGAGTAAGTTTTGTATATAAAGAATACTTAGAAGAAAAAACTTCATCTTCTCCATTTGTTTTGGCCAAACCTCACATCCACCATAGCCAGCCTCCATTTTTCTTCATGCATCACTTAAATCTTATGATCTAACCAAAATTCCTTCACAAATAAATATCATCTCTTTACCTAATCAAGCTTTTTGGCCTTAGAAGAAGTTTTTAAGCAAATTTTCTTCAAGAGGTAATTTCTAGAACGCATTCTTTTGTTGAATTTTATTGATATATATGGTGATTTAGAGGTTCTATGGAGTTAGAATTGTCAAACTCATAATGTTTTGATAGATAG
>CANXYC011874555.1:0-26063 GCA_948193065.1 Aleurites moluccanus
ATATATATATATATATATATATATATATATATATATATATATATTTCAAAAAAAAAAAAAAAAACAGAATAAAAATAAATAGGCTAAAATTTCCAAAAAATAAAACAAATCAAACTTAAATTTAAACAAAACCAAACTGAATCGACCGAATTAGATTTGATTCGGTTGGATTTTTTTACACACCCCTACTATTTAGTTTCATCATATTATTTAGTTTCTTACATTTCATTATGGTACATTACATTATACTTATGATATTGAAAAAGTATCATACATTAAATAATGAAAAAATATATAATAAATTTATAAGTGAATGAGTATTGAAATTTACACGAGTGAATTGATTTGATTCAAGTGAATTTCAATATTTATTCCTATCAATATTTGGTATCTGCATTACATATCTTTCAACCAAAGAGAATATTACAACTTTAGTAATTAATTAAGCTAGAAAGAAATGGAATACTAGAAACAAATGATGACTAATAATAAATGAAGGCTAACCAAAAATATTGCGAGAGAGAATTTAAGCAAAACTGGAGCCATAGACACATTAGACATATTAATTACAGAAAAAACTTCCATGGCATTAAGAAGTGGTGGCAATGTAGAATTTTGTCCAGCTGAAAGTGTTATGTTAGCTGAACCATTCATAACCTCAACTGGGTATAAGGATGCTAAACGATATTCATTGAAATTATAATAACTTGAAGGAATATAAGTAGTTCCCAATCTCTGGTTGTCAATAAAAATTTCAACTGTCGATTCATTTGGTCTGGAAATTGGGTCCCTGAAATAAAACACAAAGTAGGCCGCTAACATTGTTTGGGGGGGAAAATTGACAGATAAATAGATAGAGTCTGTAACATTTTTTGCTTGTATTGCTGTTGCCATGACAGGTCCCGGCGCTTGGTTTTCGCTATTGAATAGGTTAGGGATGGAACTGTCGGCAAGATTCAGATATTTTGATATTTGTTCTGGTTTCCAAATTCGGTTGCAACATTCGTCCTCTTGAGCCAATTGCCTATACATGAATATTAATCATCAATGTTGTTAAAAATACAATTTGGTCGGTTTTCAAAAATCGAACCAAATAAAAAGCAAGTTATTCATATTGAATCGATATATTTTGATTCGATTTGATTTATTCAGTTTGTTTTTGAAATAAATAAAATGAAATCGAAAAATGAAAATTTCAAAAAAATAACCAAACCAAATCAACAGATTCAAATTCGATTCGATTCGGTTAATTTAATTTATAATTTTCTAATCATATGCTGATTTGGCAAAAAATAATAATAAAAAATATTATGTCAGTGTGCCACAGCAGCTCTGATATTAGAAATTTTGCCAAAATTCGATTTCGTGCTAAATTTATTAAAAATTAAAAATATATATATCAAATTGTCCAAATTAAAAATTCGTGTGAAAATTATAATTTCGTAAAAAAAATCCTTTTTTTTTAATTAACCCTAAAATGTGATACTCGTCCATTAAGAGGTTATTTGAAGTTGAAGTTCAAATGTGTTTTTTTTTTTAAAAAAATATATATATGTTGCTGAAAAAATCAATTTGAAAAAGATGTAAAAAAAATTTTATAATGAGAAAATATATCTCATTTTCCATAAAAATAATTTTTTTATGGCATTTAATCAATACTTTGAATATAGTATTTTTCTCAATAGTAAGTTAAACAGTAACATCAAACAAATTCTCAACTGTATTATAGTTATCTCTAGTGTTAAAAAAATTTCGAATTTGAATATCAATTTAAAAACCTAATTAACCAACAAAAAGAAAAAACTCACGCAAAGCTGTCATTAGCACCATAATTGATCCTGCTATGAAGCAGCAATGCTGTCTTCTTCTCCATCAACCTATAGAACTCAGCAGGATCATCAAAATAAGTAGCTTCAAGAGAAGAAATGAAGGGAACTTCATCATCACTAGTACGAACTAAACACACTTGAGCACTATCTCCATTAATCCTGTAAATCATTTCATGATAGATTGGTTCATCTTCAATCATAGAAGTGGTCACTTTTGTCCATAAATTACCATCTATTTCTAGATTGAAACTTGGAGGCTTTGAAAGACTATCATAATTACCATAATAAAACCCACATCGAAATAGAAATAGTCCTTCTTTTGCATAAAATAATAAGTTGTAGCAAGATTTTTGGCTGTCAGGGAAATATCTTAGAGTATTTAATGAGCTAAAGTTTTGGCTATAAGTTAAGGTGTAATTTTTTCCGGATTTTATGAAATCTTCATCTGCAAACCAAGTAGCTAAATCTGTTTGGGTTGGTGTTGATGCTCCACAATCAATCCTCCAGTCATTATGCCTTTCTGTTTAATTTAGAGAGAACACAATCCATAAATGATAATTTGAACATAACATGATTGATTTATCTTAGAAACAGAAATTAGTGTTTAAATCCATGTATATTTTTTTTAAAATAAATCCATAGAATTTTATAATAGCTATTTATGTTGAAATATAGACTAACAAATGGTAATCTAACACATCGATGTATTAATTATAGTACACCTCCATGATTTAAATAATTAATTACTATATTCATTTTATATAATAATTATTATTTGTCATGTCTTATTATTATTAATTATTCATAATTTGATGTTATAAATTAGGTCCAACTAAAAAATTTTATTAATATAAAACTATATTTACGACACAGTATGCACATATGTAATATAATATTATTTTTTATAAAAATTAGCATTAGACATATGTAATGTGTTGTATCGAAATAATATATAGCACAGTACTACATTTATGTATATGCACCTAGCTTAAAACTAGAGTTTTGGTAATTAATGTATATATTATAAGTTTTAAACAAGAAAATAAAACTTTATTACAATAATTACATTTCAAATTCAATTTTAAATGAATCAGAGTTAAAATAATAACTTAATTATTACCTTGGGAATAAGATTGCTGGAAGATGGACATCATCATCCCCAATAGCATAGACAGTTCTATAATCAATTTCTTCATTTTGCAAAGAAATAGATGGTGGGTTTAATTTGAATACTACAATGAAAATTATATTATATAGGTCTCAGGCCATATCCAAGTACCAACTGTATTATATAGTATGTCGAGTCGGCCTGCAAATATGCTAAAACAAGAAGAGTTCATTGCTAAAAGACAATGCAAGGAATAATTCAAATATATTCATAAATTTAATTGTCCATGTTGGGTTGAAATTGTTTACATTATTTAGAGTTTATAATCAATAAAATAGCTCATCAATGGTATAGGAACGTGTTGTCCTTTTAGGATGAATGAACACATTGAGTTTTCAATAAAGGTTATGAAGAACCCACTTTTGTCCTTTTAGGATGAACGAGTGTATTGAGTTTTCAATAAAGGTTATTAAAAGTTAGTTTGTTAAAATTGAAAATATATTTTTATTTTAATTAATTAATATATTTGTATTTAATATTAAGTGATAATTAGATGAAAACAAGTTTTGATAAGTATAATTAACACTTACAAAATTACGAGAAATAAATTTGAAATTTAAAAATAGGTTTATATTAGAAAAAAAAAAGAGAATTGAATCCAACTCGATTTATAATATAATGAGAGGTGGTGCAAGAATTGATTAGACGCTGATATTAGATTAAGTTTTGGATAAAGATTTGGAAGAATAAATTTTAAAGCAAACTTGTTAAGATTAATGAGTTTATTTTTATATCAATCACTTAATATATTTGTATTTAATTAATGTGAAATTTTTTTCCATATAATAGTTTTAACAGAGTAGTTTCCTCCAATTGGGAGACAAAAGGGAAGCAGAAATAAAGTAAAACTAAGAAACAAACTACAAATTAAAAGTAGGAAAATTGTTTTTTAGACCTACTATTTATTTCTTCACATTTTGAATAGAAATGGCAATGGAACATGGGGTTAAGCAAGTTTAAATATTTTTTTTTTACCTAACTATGAAATTAAGGCTAGTAAAGATAATGGGATATCCTAATGCTTAGGCATTTGTTTAGTGACAAGTGTATATAAGATTTAGGCACTGGACTCTGTCTAAAAATATAATTAGATAATTAGATATATTATAATCTTTGTATAAAACTATTTTTCAAATCATTATAACAAAAACTTAATATAATTTTATGTATATTATTATTACTAAATTAATGATAACTATATATATTACAACAACATTTAACACGTCTTTCATTTTACGTTGGTCTGATCTTTTGATGTATTTTGAAAATTAAAGGAAGGAAACTATTATTTATTCTCATGAGAAAAGTGTAACATTCCAGTTCCCATATCGATGGAAAGTAAGAAATTAAAATGGTTTATATAGTCTAATTAAATATTATCTAAATAATTTAGATTAATCATTTTAAATCGCAATTCAGTTATAAAATAATAAGTTATTTGGACTCAATTTTGAGTCAAGCCATTATAATTTAGTATTAGAGTCATCTTACGGTCAGATTGTGCAGAACTGATGAGCCCACACGGAAAAGACTATAAGTGAAGCAAAGCACAAAATGGAACCGTCTAGGACACTAGCGAATCATAATACCCAAGGTCAATCAGGGCTAGACTAGTGGTGTGAGCTCACCACTAAAAATAAGCTAACTAGCATAACTGCAGGAGGAAAGAGTGTAATATCTCAGTTCTCCACATCGATAGTGAATTAAAATGATTTATATAATTCAACTAGTTATTATTTAAATAATTTGGATTAACCATTTTAAGTTAGAATTGAGCCATAAAACAGTAAGTTATTTGAAGCCAGTTTCGCACCGGGCTGTTATAAAAAAGATATTATTTCCATCTTTAACTTTTTCCCTTGATGTTTAAAAATTCTGAACTTTAATTATGTGTCAAATTCTCTAGACTCTAGGAGTCAAGGTAAAGTAAAGTCAAAGTATTAGGGATTGGATTTATAATAAGTTAGACTTTATAATACAAAATGACCAAAACTATTTAAGTTGGGTTACTCTTCTTACTATAAACCATTCATATTTCTTATCATTAATTAAAGTGAGATTTTATACACATATTGCGATTATATATTTAACATTTTTCTCAAATGGCAACTGAATAAGATAATTGAATTAAACTCAGTTGACACATAACAATATACGATGGCATCTATCTGAACCATTTGAAAACATAGTCCACATGCAATAAGTTCAAGTCCTGCTCTGATTCCACGTTCAACTTATGGATTGATCTTCCATGGATTCAGTTAGAAAAAGAGACTTATACCAAAACAAACAATTACTGATAATAAGTAGAAAAATATAAGTAAAATAGAAATTGAAAACTGTTGTTATTTAAGCTTCTCATATGGTTATAAACAACAATGAAAGAGAAAGAGAACATAACTACCAATGTTAAGGTGGCAAACAACCCTAACAAACTTCTAACAATAAGGGATGACAACGGGACGGGGTGGGGGTGGGAGAGTCATCCCCACCTTAGCGGAAAATCCCCACCTCCATCCCGTCTCATATATGGAGACAATTTAGTCCTTATCCCTATCCCTTCGGAGACTCCCATCCTCATAGAGATTCCCATCCTCGCAGGGATTTTAATTCCCTATTTGTATTTTATACTGCTAAATTTATATATTATAAAATTTAAAAGGAATAACTAAAAATAAGAATAAATTTATTTAGAAAATATTAATAAAATTTAGGCACACAAACATCAACTAAACATAATCAAAATGTAAATACGCTTAATATATTAAAAATATTTTGCAATGTTATTTAATAAAACATTTAAAAATATTATATAATTAGTGAAATAGAATTAAATTTTTCACTTTTTTATTTTTTATAAAAACCCTAATACATAAATATTATATGTATAAGGGTAATTAAATAACTATATTAGGTATATTTATGTAATTATAATATCGGGTCTCCATAGGACAGGGACGAGGATTCCAGCATAACGAGAGAGAAATACTTCCCATTCCCGTACCCATAGAAAGATAAATCAAAAAATTTTCATCACGTTCGTGGCAAATTCTCGCAGAAAATGAAGATTCTCCACCCCATTGTTATCCCTACTAACAACCTCACAACTAAAATGAAACGGTGCGCATAAGACTAAAATAAAACTAGGCTAAAGAAACAAGTAAAACGCTGCGTTTGTGCATTAAATGAAAGAATGCGTATAACAGGCAATTATTTATTCAAGCTATCATTCTTTTTTTTTTTTTTTTTTTTTTAAACCATTCGGTATTCGATCATTATCGACTAATCCTAATTCAAGCCGTATAAATCTCTTTTGAGGGTTTTAGCTCTTTTAATATTAATTGATGCATTCACAGATATTCAAACTTGAGACCACTCCTTAATCGGCCATAATATCTACAATCTAGATCAACCAAGTATTGGTCAAGCTATCATTCTTTATCCATACATAAATGTCAAATTACTACTTACAAAAATCCATCATTGAATTACTTAATGATAAGTTTGGTCCAATATTTCAATAAATCATTTTATTTATTAATTAATTAATTTAGGATATAATAACATATATTCAAAAAATAAAAAAATCAGAATACAAAATATGAACATGAGAGACAATTGTGGGAGAGAATATTCGTTATCAACATCACATAGATAATTGGAATAATTCTTTGAAAAACTTCATTTTTATATTGATATACAAAGGAATTTGTAAGGAAATTGCAAAGTCTTGTTAACATCTTATTTTAACTAGAATATAAACAAAGTGTTCCATTCAAGTGCTCTACACATCTTATAAATAACACATCAAATACAACACAAATGAGTTTATAGATATTGTCATTGATTTGTATTTCCCATCAGAAACATTGTGAAGTGGTAGCCAGCTGGTAGGTGTAGGAAAGTGATAGCTTATAGTATTGTTGGTTGTAATTTGAATCCAACAGGTTGGTCCTTGCAAATAGCAAAATTAAAATAATTAAACGTGCCAGAGAAGTAGATTTTCAGAAATAAAATAATAAAAATTAAAACGCTTACTAATCTAATTAACTTCTAAACCTATGATTGTGTGAGATAATAAGGAACAAAATTATTTTTAGGTTCTTAATTTTACTTGTGAAAAACAAATTCACTAAAATAATTAAAATTAATCATGTGAAAAGAAATAAGTAGTCAGTGAAAAAAATAATTGAAGGAACTAGACACTAATATTAATTGTGAAAATTAACAAGTTAGAACTAGTTCAGTATGAATTTAATTGCAAAATTATGAAGAAAATAAAACTAATAAGGATTAGACAGAATTAGAAGTCGTGTAATAGGCTGAACCTTTATTAATTTTAGAATCATATTTTATAAGAATATATATACACATTACTGATGATTTCCGGTAGTTTTTTCGACAGGTCTTGATATCATTGAAAGTTTTCTTCACGATCTTTCATGTAACATCAACCTCGACCAGTATGAGTGATCAACAGTGATGGATTCAAGCGATGAATTAAAAAAGCCAATGGAGATTTAGAGCTTGGATCCCGGCAAACGACGGCAAGTGGTGGTGAGTGACGTACATTTTCAGGCTCTGGGTGGCGAGATGAGTAAGATAATATTCTCCATAACCTTCAGAATCACCGGCAGTGGAAGCACATTGTGACACCCATGATTTTTCAAACATAAATTTCTTTAAGTTAAACCTAGTTAAGGTTTTTTTTTAGACAAATGACATCCACTCTTACATACAAATACATGTGTCTTCATTCATATCTAATATTTCTCATGCATTTATTCAGGTGAGTTTATGGTCAAATTCTCATTACTTTCTCTCTCTAAAAAATTTTATCTCAAGATTAATCATTTTTTTCCTAGAGAATCTTAAGGGATTAAGTTATTGATTTAGATATTGGAAAAGCTTTGCTAAATCGAAATTTACCATTTTGAAGCTTGTTTTATTTTGCGAGTTCAAAAAGATACCTCAATTTCAGATCTAAATAGAAGAGGTCTATTATATTTCTTTGAAAATCTTTGCATAATCAGTATTGTTTTATATCATAGAATATTGAAGAACGAGTTCATTACTAAAAAAACAATAAATAATTCTGTTAAAAAAACAAGGAATAATTCAAAGATCAAGGTTCTTTCTTTTTTAATATATTTAAACTTTTGAAAAAGAAATATTAATGTTCATTACATATATATAATTAGAATAATTTTTAATTTAAAAAACTTCATTTTAATATTAATGTTATCTAAAGGAATTGGTTAGGAAATTGCAACTTTGCAAGTGTTGTTGACATCTTTTTTTTTTTTTTTTTTTTTTTGATAGGAAGAAAATTAATATTATTTATAATCTGAAAGGAGTGCAGTCTTAAAAGGCAACATCAGAGGCTCCATAAGCATAGAAACTGACGAAATAAAAGCGCAAATGAAAATAAATGAGATGGGACAAAGAGCTAAAGCTAAAACAAAACATATCAATCAAAATGATACGGCTCTCAAACTCAAACAGATACATATGAATAATAGAGGCCAAATTCAGAGGAGCCAACCAGAAACACCATCTTATTAATTAGAATATAAACAAAAAGTTCCATTCAAAATTTATCTTTACCAAATTAGGAAATTAAGGCTAGCAAAGATGGATATCCTTGTTTAAAAATATTTTATATATTCTATAATATTCTTATATATGAAATGGATATTCTGGTACTATCATTAAATTACTCTTCAAATGCTTTCCATATTATGTCGTTATTCTGCAAAACATTCTCAAAACAATAAAGAATTCTTAAAAAAAAAGGTAAAGTTTTTTTTTTTTTTTTTTTTTTTGAGTCAATGGGTATTATTCCTATCTTTAACTTTTTCAATTATTGATGTTTACAACTTCTAATCTTTAAATGTAAAAATCAAACTAGAGCATCTTCTAAGGGGCTCTTATAATTATTTACCTCAAATTCTCTATAAATATAATAAAAAGTCAACAAAAAGAAAATAAGATTTCGACCAACTCTTTATTATTTAAATTTAAAATAGAGAATGAAATTCACTCTCCATCTCTATTTTAAATTTTATAATTTTCTATATATTGTGAGTTTCGTAAGTATACGAATCATTCATGTGAATAATAATGTGTGTGAGTATTATTTTTCACAGAGAAATATGATCAAGTACTAAAATTGAATATTTTTCAATTATTTAGAGAAAATTAAAATTAATTGTTGAAATAAAAATTAAAGCAATATTAGAAATTAAAAAATAAACGTAATTTTGAGTTTTGAAAATTGAAATAATTTTAATAAGTCTATAATTTAAATTTTGTCAATTAATCTTTTATGATTTCCACTTATGATTGATCATTCCAAACTGCTCTAAATTATTATAATTCTCTCTCAAACAATTATAAAACATCTATATTAATTATATGCTACCCTTGTGATCATTTAATTAATATAAGCTCATTAAATTTTTTAGCAATTTTTAACTCCTTAAAGTATGTTTCAATCTCTTGGCAACTTAATTTCTTAAGTTATTGATTTAATATATTAATAGTATATTTCATCTCTTGATTTATCATACACCATCTTAAATATTATTTAATAATGACAATTATCAAATAATTATAATTCTAAATCAATAGATTAATAAATTCAATTTATGCATAAAATAATTAATCAATAATATAAATTTTAATTTTTAACTTTTTTTAATTTTAGGCAGATGACATAAATTAAAAGAAAAAAAATTACAAGTGCAAATAATGATAATTGCTAGTATTTTCTTTAAAAGTATATATTATATAACAAGGATTTTAAAAAATGCTATAGGGTGGTGCTATGGGGATCCAACCACTAAATATACTCATACCACATGATTATTAAGAATATTCTATATATTATATTCTCTTTTATCTTCTTTATATTATTAAGACATATGATATAATTTAAAATTTATAAAAAATTAAATAGATCAAAAAAATTTCAATTAAATTATTATTATATTACTCAACTTTCTGAATAGTTTTTTTCTATATTTTCAAATCTTCTTTTGTCTTTTTAATTTATTATTTATTTTTTTTTTTTTACTTAGTACGTGACTTTTCTATTCTCAATATTATTTAGTCATTCTTCGCCAATGCTCCAATGAAAAGCGCAGAGAGATAAAAGAAAAAAATTGAAAAGAATGAAAGAGTTTGTCATAAAGATGAAAAGAAAACTAAAAAAAATGAAATGTCACAAAAAGATCCAAAAAAAAAAACAACCAGAGTTTGTGTGTCACAAAGATAATAAAAAAAAAAAAAAAAAAAAAAAAAAAAAACCAAAAAAGAGGTAAAAATTGAAAAAGAATAAGGTATAATGCTAATAGAAAAATAAAACAAACTGAAATCAAATTATAAAGAAGAATTTAAACTAAAATTTGAAGTATTGAAAAAAGAAATAAATAATAGTAAGAATAAAAAAGTCTCGTTCAAAGTAAAGAAAAAAGAAATAAATCTAAAAATAAAAAAAGTAGGATTTAAATGTAATAAATTATTCTGAAAGTAATAAATAATTAATTAATAATAACTAATAAGTAGTAATTTTTAAATATTAAATATATATTAATATGTGTAGTAAATAATAACTAATTATAAGTATTAAGTGTCAAGTAATAAGTAATAACAAATTAACTAATAATAACTATTAATTATTAATTATTAATTACTAAATAGTAATTTTTAATTTACTAAATGATAAATTGATAACATTAAATTCTCATTTCTTAATATAAAAAATACATTTAATTGTAAAATTTACTAAATAAATAATTATTAAATAATAAATAAGATTTACATATAATAATAATTTATAAATAATCATTATATAAAAATTATATATATAAGAAAAAATAAAAAAAATGTATGTATATATAAATCCGTGAATCGATCCAACAATCATAGAACCATTACAATAATTTAGTATTTTGTTAGTATTTTTCTTCAATTATTATTATTTATTAATATTGTAGTTTATTTAAAGATTTTTAAAATTTGAGCAATTCATTATTTTCGTTAAATAATTTATTTTCTCAAAAATAAAATAATATTTTTTAATATTTATTATTAAAACTACTTATTATTTATTTATGAGTCTGGATTCTACCTTATTTTTTTGCTTTCAAATATATATTTAAAAAAAATTGTATAATGATTAATGTGATATTAGGAATCAAAACCTTTGAGAATTTTAACCAATTATCAATCCACTTAAATAATTTTATTAAATTTATATGCTAAAATAAATATATTTTAAAATATTTACTATTAAATTTTTTATGATAGTTTAAAATATATTTATATTTTTTTTACTAAATTTTATATTTAATTTCAAGTTAATTGTTGCATATTATGTTAATATAAATCTTATTAAATTGAGTATATATATAAATATATTAAAAAACATGATACTAAATGTGAATATAAAATTTAAGACCTTCGGTATTTAAATCTAAAATAGATCACTTGAGAAATTTTGTTAACTCTATATATTAAAACAGATTTATATTTTAAATTATTTTTATTTAAATCTAAAATAGATCACTTGAGAAATTTTGTTAACTCTATATATTAAAACAGATTTATATTTTAAACTATTTTTATTAAATTTTTATAATTAATTTCAAGTCAGTTGAACTTTATACTTAAACTTAAATATTTATTAAGTTTAGCATAATTAATATATACTTTTTAATTTTTTTATAATTTTTATTATTTTATTGCCTATAAAACTTCAACTAAAATTTTATGTTAATTTTTCATACATATAATTCAAATTAGTATATAGCCTTAAAAAAATAAAAAATATTATTAATTACCTTATTAAAATTTAATAGTTACATCATTAATTTTTTATACATTTTATAATTTATAAAAATTATAATATTTTCATATTTATTCTATAAACTTCAAAATTATATCACAAGTACTTAATAATAAATAATTAATCATTATTGACTAGTCACAAGTGCTTATTAATAAGTAATAAACAATTAATTAGTAATAACTAATAAATAGTAGTTATTAAATATTAATTATTAATATGAGTGCTAAATAATAATTAATTAATTAGTAATAACTAATTTTATAAGCTATTTTTTTGATTTTTTTTATCATATATATATATATATATATATATATATATATATATATATATATATATATATATATATATATATTATTATTACATATATTTTGATTATTCAAAAATTTTATATATATATTATTATTACATATATTTTGATTATTCAAAAATTTTAGTGTTTAGATTAGAAATAAAATAAAAATCTGAATGGTTCTGTAGAAAAGTATGAATATATATAAACTTACTAATTTCTTTCATTTTAAAATTTTTTATTTGAATTTGAAATTTCTTTGAAGTTTCTCTAGATGAATGAGTTAAGTGAGAACAAACAAAATTAAGAGGAAGAGGAAGAACTTAGCCATAGATGATGATTTTGTATAGTTCTGCTAGTAAAAACTAGAATTGGGTTTTGAAGGATATATCGTTTAATTAACTGTTACCTCTGTTTAATAAGGATATTTAGATGGATTTTATAGGAAATTAGATGCAGAGAATGAAAAGGCTAATTGCAAGATAATTAAGGTATTTTTCTTTATTTGTTTGTTTTAATATTGTATGAATTATGGCAGTTAATTTATATTGTTTTAATATGTGATTACTAAACATCAAACAAGAAAAATATGGATATTTTATTCTATATTTTTATATCTATGGTTGAAATAGAGAGAATATAATTAGACAAAAATTTCACAAAATAATTTAAGAAATTAATTTTGTTTTTAGAAGTTTCTTATTAGATTTTATTTGAACAAAATTTTCATTTAATATGATATTTATTGAATATATTAATAGTTATTTTATATGATTAATTTGAAAGGTCCTAACTACAGTTTATCATATGCAATAATTATAATTAGGAGTAGAATATAATGAAATAAAAATTCATTTAAATGCAATATATTATATGTTTTTACATTCAATGTAGGAAATAATGTTTCTTTATTATCGAGCAGATAACTATAAAACAACCAAAGAAAATATTACAAAATAAGCTAGAAAGAAATTGATACTAGAAACAAACAATGGCTAACCAAAGATATTGCCAAAGAGAATTTAGGCATAAACGGAGCCATAGACGACACATTAGACACATTAATGATAGAAAAAACTTCCATGGCATTAAGAAGTGGTGGCAATGTTGAATTTTTCCCAGCAGAAAGTGTTATATTAGCTGAACCATTCATAACCTCAACTGGGTATAATGATGCTGCACGGTATTCATTGAAACTATAATACCTGGAAGGAATAGAAGTAGTTCTCAATTTTTGGTTGTCTATAAAAATTTCAACTGTTGATCCAATTGGTGTTTCAGGATTTCTCTGAATTGGATCCCTGAAATAGAATACAAAGTAGGCTACTAATGTTGTCTGGGAAGAGAAATTGACAGATAAATAGATTGATTTTTTAATATTTTTTGCTTGTATTGCTGTTGCCATGACAGGTCCTGGCGGTCTGTTTTCGCTATTAGTTGATACCTGGAAGATATATCTGTCGACAAGGTTGAGATAATTTGAGAATTGTTTTGGCTTCCAAATTCGGTTGCAACATTCGGATTCTTGAGCCCATTGCCTATACAGCATTGTTAATCATCAATGTTATTACATATAACTAGAAATTAAAGATACTATATATGCATATAAATATCAACTTATAAATATAAAATTTATGAACGTGAAGATGCCATTTTCATTTTTTAAAAGAACTTAATTAAAAAAAAAAACTCACCCAATGGTGTCATTAGCACCATAATTGATCCTGCTATGAAGTACCAATGCTGTCTTGTACTCCATCAACCGATAAAACTCATCAGGTTCATAATCTGAAAAATAAGTAGCTTCAAGAGAAGAAATGAAAGGAACTTCATCATCACTAGTACGAACCAAACACACTTGAGCACTTTCTCCATTAATCCTGTAAATCATTTCATGATAAATTGGTTCATCTTCACTCGTAGAAGTTGTCACTTTTGTCCATAAATTACCATCTATTTCCAAATTGAAACTTGGAGGCTTTGAAAGACCATCATAATCACCGTAATAAAACCCACCTCGAAACAGAAATAGTCCTTCTTCTACATTAAATAATAAGTTGTAGCAAGATTTTTGGCCATCAGGGAAATATCTTAGAGTGTTTAATGAGCTAAAGTTTTGGGTATAAATTAAGGTATAATTTTTTCCAGTTTTTATGTAATCTTCATCTGGAAGCCATGAACGGAAATCTGTTATTGGGGTTTCTTTTGATGCTCCACAATCAAGCCTTAAGTCATTACTCCGTTCTGTTTAATTAGAGAGGAAAATCAATTTGTTTTCCAGAAATAAAAGAATAAATTCAACATAAATAGCATGTCTGGTTTATCTTATAAATAGAAATTAATGTTTAAATCCATAGAATTTTATACAATATGAACTACGAAGCATAGGTACTAATGTATAATTATGTTTAGGACACCACGTATAACATATCTATATTTGGCATACTACATTCACATGCATTCAAAATGTTTTGATAATTATAAGTTTTAAACAAAAAATTGAAACATTATTTCAAAAAATTACATTTCATTTTCAATTTCAGGCGCAAGTGAAAAGTTTAAACTTATTACCTTGGGAATAGGCCTGCTGGAAGATGTATATCATCATCCACAATAGCATAGTTAGTTCTATAATCAATTTCTTCATTTTGCAGAGAAATAGATGGTGAGTTTAATGAAAAATATACTAGTCTACGTCTCAATAGAAACACTTGCTGTATTATTATTATTATATAGTTTGTTGAGTCGGCCTCCACAGATGCTAAATAAGAAAGTGTTCATTTCTAAAAACAAGGAACAATTCAAAGATCAAGGTTCGTTCTTTCTTTTTTATTTTTTGAAATATATTGGAAGTTTAGTTGACCATCATGGGTTGAAATTATTTGCATTAATTAGAATTTACAATCAATGGTATAGGATTGTGTTATCCTTTTAGGATGAATGAAATTCCTCAAATTAGGACACAGAAGGAAAAATATAAAACCAAGTATAAGAATAACAATAGAGCAATTGGCTAAGCAAGTAGAGTAAATATTTTCATCTTCACCAAATTAGCAATTGCATATCCTTGTTTAAAAATATATTTCAAAACGTTAGAAATCCATATATTCTGTAATATTCTTGTATATATATAATGGAGTGTTAAACATACTCTCAATCTGTAATGGTTAGTTTCTGGGGTAATGCTAATTATCCCAAATCTTATAATCAATTATTCAACAAGGGGAAATAATAGTATTGATCTAATTTTTATAAAAAATTGATATTTTTATTTTGATAGCATTGAGTAAAATTGTTATCTTTAATATTTTTAAGCGTTAATGACAGCATTGAGTAAAAAAAAAAAAAAAAGGAAAGGAAACTGTTCTTTATTTTCGTGAGGCAATTAGTATCATTCCCCATCTTTAACTTTTTCAATTGATGTTTACAACTTCTGAATCTTTAAATCTTTACCCATAAAAGTCATATTAGAGCATCTTCAAATGGATTTTTATATGTCCCTCCATTTTATTTTATCTATCATTTAACGTTTTATATATATATTAAAATATTTACTAATTAGATTCAAAATAACTTATTTAACTTTATATCATTAATTTTATCTTAAAATAACTTATTCTAATTAAATACTATAAGGATAAAATAGAAAAAAAAATGGATAAATATTATTTTAAAAATTTATAATAACAATAAAAAATATAAATAGATGAATTTCTAAAACGACAGATAAAAAAAAAATGAAGTATAATAAAAGGTAATACATGAAAAATAAATGGATGTTTAACAAAAATTTTAATGCAGTTATTAGTTTTTTTTTATTAAATAATGAATTAGCAGCTATTTAAAAAAATTTATGCTTATTTAAATAAAAAATTAAATTATTTTTTTAAAAATAATATTTAAATAAAAAATAAATATTAATATTTATCCTTTATGCTCATTAAATATATTAACAGATAATAATTAATAATAATTTTATCAAACACTTACAACAATCAACTAATTAGTTAAGAACTATCAATAATAGCTAATAGCTAACTGTTGCTATAAACAGTTCAATTAAGTGAGTGTAAGGTAAAAAATTTTGATATAACTATTAATTTTTTTGGATTTTAACAATTTTATCAAATCCTTTTATTTAGTAATAATTGTTAGTTGTTAGGTAGCCAAATAATTTTAAAAATCTCCTATTTATTTAAATAAAAATATTAAATTATCTATTTAAAAATAATATTTAAATAAAAAAAATAAATATTAACAATTATACTTAGTAATCATTAAACATATTAACAACTATTAGCTATTAACTAACAGTTAACAACTATTAACAATAACTAATAGCTAACGGTTGCTACGAACTAAACAGAGTATAAAATTTAAATGAACTCTTTATTATTTCAATTTAAAATATATAATAAATTTATCTGTTTATATTTAGAGTATCAATTTCACTATTTATTTTAAATTTTACAACTTTGTATACATGATATTTAATTTTTTTACCCAATGCTTAAAAAAAAATTTAAATTTAAATGTTCATAGACTTATTCTTCTAAAAGAATTTGTTAGGAAATTGCAAGTCTTGTTCGCATCTCATTTTTTACTTGAACATAAACAATATTGATGATACTTTTTTCTAGCCAATGCATACTAAATATAAATAGGCTCACTAGTTACTTTAACCTATTAAAATTTATTTAACTAAATTTCTATCAATACAAAATAAATTTTAATTTTCAACTTTTTTTTTTTTCAATTTATAGGAAGGTGACATAAAACTAAAAGAAAAAAATAAAATTACAAGTACAAATAATGATAATTGTTACTCTATATTTTAAATTTTATAATTTTATATTGTTTAATTATTTCACCTATTATTTACAATTAAAATAAAAAAAAAAATTTATATAACATAAAAAAAAAAATTACGGTCTTCATATTTAAAAATGATTAAGATATTTATGTAAAAGATATTTTTTAAAATAATAATAAAAAAATACCTACTTACAAAAATTCAAGAATTTAAAGCTAGACCATATCAATGAGCTTCACTAATTAAATTGAGAATAGGGTATAATGACCAGTTTCTAGCCAATTTATTATCATATTAAAATTAAAATATTTATATATTATTCCACAAATGAGAATGCCTATATACAGGCTTACAACCGAAATGAAAAAGCTAGAAAGACTCAACTGATATCAAATTTTATTGGCACTAATCTCTTTAACTAATAGACCAGAGATTTAAGAAACCAGAATCTGAAAATGACAGTATCATCAAAAGACCAAATCTAACTGAGACTTTGAGCTGCAAATCTTGAATCAAACTTCAACAAATATTACAACTTCATTAACTAATTAACCTAGATAGAAATTGAATACTAGAAAAAAATAATGGCTAATAATAAATGAAGGCTAACCAAAAATGTTGCCAAAGAGAATTTAGGCAAAAATGGAGCCATTGACACATTAGACACATTAATTACCGAAAAAACTTCCATGGCATTAAGAAGTGGTGGCAATGTAGAATTTTGTCCAGCAGAAAGTGTTATATTTGCTAAACCACACATAACCTCAACCGGATATAATGATACTACATTGTATTCATTGTATCTATAAGAAGGAACAGAAGTAGTTCCCAATCTCTTGTTGTCAATAAAAATTTCAACTGTCGATGTATTTGGTCTGGAAATTGGGTCCCTGAAATAAAACACAAAGTAGGCTACTAACATTGTTTGGGTTGAAAAATTGATAGAAAAATAGATTTTGTCTGCAATATTTTTTGCTTGTATTGCTGTTCTCATTACAGGTCCTGGTAGTTCATTTTCGCTCCTGGATAGGTTAGGAATGTAACTGTCCACAAGGTTCAAATATTTTGATATTTGTTCTGGCTTCCAAATTCGATTGCAACATTCATCTTCTTGAGCCAATTTCCTATACATGAATATTAATCATCAATGTCGTTAGAAAGTAATAAACTAATAATAATTTAAAGTATAAAGCATGTCTTGTCTACTCTGGCTATATATAGTCCTCTAACAATATAATGGAGAATCAAGCCCATTAATGAGACATAAAACATTTTAAAATTTTAAGGACAAATTCATTAAGGGTTCTTAATAAATCTTGGGAGGCAAATGTAGCTCCCACTTCCAGGGGATCCACCTGTATGGAGTAAAATCAAGTATGTACTGTATTTTTATTGAATAAAAAAATGAACATTCAAGTCATAAACATCAACTTAGAATATAAATTAAATTTGTGAATGTAGTGATATCATTTTCATTTTTAAAGGAACCATGCTTTATGTATATATTATATATATGAAAGTAAGAAACAAGCAATTCTGAAACTTAAAATGCTAACACTCATTCACTAAGAGGTTATTTGATGTAGAAATTCAAATATGTTTTTTTCTTTTTTTTGGAAGAAACATATATGTTGTTGAAAAAATCAATTTGAAACAGATATATAACATTTTTATCATTAGAAAATATATCTCATTTTCCATAAAAATATACTTTTTTTATGGCATTTATCAATACTTTGAATATAGTATTTAACATCAAACAAATTCTTAACTATCGAAGTAATTAGAATTCGATTTTGAGTTTTGACTTAATGTATTGTAATCATCTTTAGAGTTAAAAAATCTTGAATTCGAGTATCAATTAAAAAACCTAATTAACCAACAAAAAGAAAAACTCACGCAAAGCTGTCATTAGCACCATAATTGATCCTGCTATGAAGCAGCAATGCTGTCTTCTTCTCCATCAACCTATAAAACTCAGCAGAGTAATCAAAATAAGTAGCTTCAAGAGAAGAAATGAAGGGAACTTCATCATCACTGGTACGAACTAAACACACTTGATGTCACACCCCTTCCTCTACTGTCCTGATAGACAGTGTGACAATAAAAAATGTTTCCTATAACTGTACGATTACTAGAAAACTGATAATAATACCTGAAATTCTAAACTGGATAGAGTATCTAAAATGATTATAACATATTTATAGCTATATGATACTATTACACAAAATCTAGGATTATACAAACTATAGTTGTCCAAAATAATATATACAACTAAACTAGTTAACCAAAAACAAAAAGAGAGATTGTTGGCTCGACATCTGCTATATGCTGAACAAATGAGAGGACACCACTAACTCTGCTGGATATCTGCTAAGAATGATCTAAAAAGTATTAATATAGGAGAAGTGAACAAACCACAATGCTCAGTGAGTGATAAATATATAATAAAGGGGAACATAATATTGTTTTCTGCATATAATTTATATAAAATATCTAGAAAATATCATCATTCTGAAAACGAATTACATAGAAAATCATCTAGTACAAGAAATAAATCATAAAATAATTTTCTGTAAAACATACATTCAATATATATAAACAATCTATAGATGGATAAACTGGCATCTTGGGCGCATGATGACATCTGGTAGCACCAAGAGCAAACTGGTCATACACATGTGCAGAGCTACCCCCAAAGGGCAACCATCTGATATACGTCCCAAAGACTATATGTAAATCAAGCGTTGTCCCAAAAACAGTATCTAATATCTGAGAGTTATCCTCGTCAGGATAATCTCAATCCGTCAATTACTCTGAAATACCTGTCATCTAGATATATCTATCAGAAATATTCATATATGAGTATATTTAAAAAAAAATATTTGCACTCAACTGTGCAATCAAATCCTTTTTTAAAAATCAAACACCAAACATACCAATATATGTTCCCAACTTAAATATATAAAATATCACATTTTTAAAATTCGATTCAAATCAATTTTCATTCGAAAATCCATTTCTCAAAACATATAGCATATATTAGTAAAATCAATATTATAAATTCACCATTCACCTAGCAAAATGATAGAAAACCTATCAGATCGGAGCATCTCGTTACTCCGAACTGGTCACTGGGTCAACTCCTATAAATAAATAAAAACTAATATTGTAATATGAAAATAAATTCTAAAATGTCATGATGCATGAATTATGCTGACTCTAAAATATCTAGCCTAATTTCTTACGAAAATTCGACAGAATTTCCTCTTAAAAACTGTTAACCCCAAAAATTAACACGCTCAAATAATCAAAATAATAGTCTATAATACAATATTAAATACCAATTATAACTCATAATGCTATTTTATAACTAATTAAAATAAAATGTACAAAATATGGTCAAGGTTCCAATTAACAATAATTAATATTTCGGTATCCAAACAAAAATCTAAAAGTATTTATGGATTCCTTATACTGCAAGGAACATTATGATATATATATTGCTAATTAAAACTAACTAATTGAAAAAATCTTAAATTTAGTCTAAACCTTAAATTTCAAAATTAATTGGCTAAAACTAAAAATTATCTCAATTAAATATCAAATTTATGCTCTAAACATCAAAAACTATTAGTTATAAACGATCGAAAAATTAAAACTTAACATTCGGTCAAGGAACAAAAAAAGAAAATCTAAAGAAGTGATAATTTTATTTTTATTTTTTTTAGAGGTTAGCGGTGCGGTGCGGAGGCAAGCTGTCACACTTGAGCACTATCTCCATTAATCCTGTAAATCATTTCATGATAGATTGGTTCATCTTCAATCATAGAAGTGGTCACTTTTGTCCATAAATTACCATCTATTTCTAGATTGAAACTTCGAGGCTTTGAAAGACTATCATAATTACCATAATAAAACTCACATCGAAGTAGAAATAGTCCTCCTTTTGGATAAAATAATAAGTTGTAGCAAGATTTTTGGCCATCAGGGAAATATCTTAGAGTATTTAATGAGCTAAAGTTTTGGCTGTAAGTTAAGGTGTAATTTTTTCCAGAATTTATGAAATCTTCATCTGCAAACCAAGTAGCTAAATCTGTTTCGGTTGGTGTTGATGCTCTACAATCAATCCTCCAATCATCATGCCGTCCTGTTTAATTTAGAGAGAAAATTATCCATAAACAATAATCTGAACATGACATGTTTGGTTTATCTCAGAAATAGAAATTAATGTTTAAATCCATAGAATTTTATAATAGCTATTTATGATGAAGCGTAGACGTTGTAAAAATTAGCATTAAGCACCAGTCATGTGTTGTATACATTCATCTGCGCACTTAGCTTAAAACTAAAGTTTTGGTAATTAATGTGTATCTTATAAGTTTTAAACAAGAAAATAAAACTTTATTACAATAATTACATTTCATTCCAATTTCAAATGAATCAGAAGTGAAAAATAATAACTTATTACCGTGGGAATAGGACTGCTGGAAGATGGACATCATCATCCCCAATACCATAGACAGTTCTACAATCAATTTCTTCATTTTGCAAAGAAATAGATGGTGGGTTTAATTTGAGTACTACAATGAAACTTATTTCATATCCAAATATTTACTGTATTATATAGTATGTTTAGTCGGCCTGCAAAGATGCTAAAACAAGAAGAGTTCATTGGTAAAAGACAAGGAACAATTCAAATATATTTTTAAATTTAATTGTCCATATTGGGTTGAAATTGTTTATATTAATTAAAGTTTATAATCAATAAAATAGCTCATCAATGCTATAGGAACATGTTGCCCTTATAGAATGACCGAGTTTCCTCCAATTGGGAGACAGAAGGAGAAAAAAATTAAAACTAATAAACAGACTACAAATTAAAAGCAGGAAAATTCTTCACATTTTGAATAGAAATGGCAATGGAACATGGGGGTTAAGCAAGTTTAAATATTTTTATTTTTATCTAATTAAGAAATTAAGGCTTGCAAAAATAATAAGATATCCCTACAAGTGTATATAAAATTTGAATAATAAACGCTGATTAAAAATAAAATTAAATAATTAGATATATAATAAACTTTGTTCAAAAATATTTTTCAAATGGTTATAAGAAAATCTTGATTCTATTATTTTATGTATATTATTATCATTAAATTAATGATAACCATATATATTACAAACATGTCTTTCATTTTATGTTGACTTGAGTTTTCGATGTATTTTGAGAATTAAAGAAAGGAAATTGTTCTTTATTTTCGTGAGTGAAAGCATATTATTCATCTTTAACTTTTTCCATTGATGTTTAAAACTTTTGATCTTTAATTCTTTCCCCATATATAAAAGTCACATTACTACTTGCAAAAATTACCATCACTTTAAAGCCGGATTGGATCTGCGAGCTAAACTAATCACTTTGAGAATCAACTTAATGATAAGTTTGGTGGGTAATTTGCACTTACGGTCATTGAATTATAGTGTGAGTGCTAGTATGATCACATAATTAATTTTATTTTTATCATTGAAGTCATTAAATAAATTAAAAAAAATTATTGTAATTTTCAAGTAAAATTCCGATCGAATTTATTGATATAATTGATAAGAAATCCAATCAGATATTGACTTTTAAAAACGTATCACGTCGGTTTATCTCATAATCACTGAATTATTGAAGAAATTATAATATGATAGCATATGTATTTTTTTATTATTATAATCACTAAACAAATTTAATAATTCTATTATAATTTTTAGGCCAACTTAATTATTAGTTTGAAAAAAATTTAAAAATTTAAATATAAAAAATTAATCAATTTATTTTTTAATTAAAATTTATAACACATTGAAATATAATCTAATAATAAAATATATATTCACATGAATAATATATTCATATTTAATTTATCCTTTTAATATTAAAAAAATCATAATTATATAAATAATATCAATATTATAAAATCAAATTATTGTTAATTGATTTTAATTTATTATAAATTAAATATCAAAAACACAAAAACTTATCATGTCTCATTATTTTTAGAATGAAATAATGATAAAATTTATGAGTTGTGATATATTTATCTAATAAGATTGATATATTGATTGCTTGTCAATTTTTTTTTTCATTATTTATTCATTTTAAATGTAAGACTCTTATATGTGATTTTTTGTTATTTATTAACGATTGAAGTATTATTTAATAAAACTAAAATGAATTTTAAATTTTTAATTAAATAAAAATTTCAATTTTGTTAATGAGTGCTTTTAAAAATTAAAAATTCAGAAAATATTTAAATAAATAAATTTAAAAATAAATAAATGAGTGAAAAATATATATTTTAACCTATCATTTGGGATGATAGCAATTATAATGAAATACAATTCTATCAAAAAATTTCTTTTTCCTCTTCCAATTTATTTTTATATTAATTTATTTATATTTTTCTAATATAATTATTTTATAACTATATTTTATCTGAAATAACAATTTTTAATCAGTGTCCTTAGAATATTCGTTGGAAATTAATCTGAAAATTATAATAAAATTATCAAATTTGTTTAGTGACTATAATAATGAAAAAAAATACGTATGTGACCATATTAGAATTTGATATATAATTTAATAACTATGAGGTTAGGCCAATGTGACTTTAATGAGTCAGTATCTAATTAGGTTTCTTACTGATCACGTTAGTAAATTCGGTCGAAATTTTACTTAAAAACTGCAATAGAAATTTTTAATTTATTTAGTGATTTTAATAATATAAAAATTACGAATGTGATTATATTAGAACTCACCTTATAGTTCAGTAACTATAGATACAAATTACCCAAATTTGATTCAATATGAAAAATAAATTTACAAAGATAACTAAAATTAATCATGCGAGGGAAAAAAAAAGAGCAGTACTCCATGAAAAACAAGTGAATGAATTAGGCAATTGTTTGTGAAAATTAACAAGTTAAAATTCAGTTTTGTATATGAAAAATTATTTTTCCATTCACATTTAATTTTTTATATAAAAAAAAAAAATCGAACCTTTTAAAATTAATTTTTTTTTTTGTCTCTGTCACTCAATCCTGCAAAAGATTTTCAAAACAAAACAGTTAAAAAAAAAATGGTATTCTTTATTTTCGTGAGTCATTGGTATTATTCTCATCTTTAACTTTATCCGTAGATCATTAATTCTTTAATTCTTTACCAAAAAAGTCAAATTATTAGTCACAAAATTGTATTGAGGAACTGTTATATATTTTTATATAATTACTTTATATATATTATATTATGAAAATTTAAAAATTTTATAAAATTTTTTAAATCCCTAAAATATAATACATAAATTATTATATAAAAATACACAATAACCCATTAATCCCACAAATTCCCATCACTTTAAAGCTGGATTAAATCGGTGTGCTAAACTAATGATGATAATGAGTTTAATGATCTGTTGGGTCCAATTCAATAAATCATTTAATTTATTTATTACTTAGATTTACTGATTAAATATATATTAAAATTAAAATATTTTAGCAAAGTGAAAAATGATAAGATAGCTTTCCAACGGCTGGATGATTGCCATGTTCCTTTTCAAATATCCTTCTTGATTAAATTTAGACAATTCAATACATAAATTTTTTTTTTTTTAAAATGTAATCACTACCCTATATTATAGCTAACTTTTTGGTAAAATATCTCAGAATTAAAAAAAAAAAAAAAATAATATAATTTTTTTAAATTTTTTATTCTGACATGACAATTATAATTAAAATTAATATAATTACATATTTTTTTTAATATGAGAAAGGAGAATTCTACATATATTTATTATTAAGTTATATATATTTATCGATAAATTATATTTAAATATACAATACAGTCACATAAGTTAATTTTGCTAAAATGTTGGCTAGAATTTAAATTGGTGATAACATTGCAAAAAACACAGAGATAGAGAATGAGAGAAAATGGTTAGAGAGAGAATGCAACTTCAGAGAAGGAAATCAGGAATATGTTATTTATTTACTAGCTTGATTACATTTTCTCTTAACTGCCCTTTATATATAATTTTAGAATGATGATGATGCACATCTTAATAAACTCTAACAAGCATAATAAACTTCTGTTATTTTCTTATTTATGTATTTACCACACAATATAATAGATGCTGAAAAATTCATTTTCACTCATTTTAATGAATTTATTTAATCAACTCAACTCAATTAAATTTTAAATTCAAACTAATTAGAGTCTTCCCTATGAATCTACTTCTTCAATTCTTTTTAGTTTAGGCTATATATTCAAAATCCTATAAAATCACATAAAAATCATTAATTTTTTGCTAAATTAGTCTAATTTATCTTGAATTTTGCATATTCTATTATCATTTTTTTTTTTATCAAATTCATTCTAATTTAAAATATCTAACTAAAAAATAGTCAATTTAAATTTTAAATTCTGAGTAGTTAAAAGGACAAAAGATAGCCATGGGTAGAGTATGAAGCTGATTTGATATACCCATATACTACCCGTATTATATCGGGATGGGAGAGCGGGTTTAAAGATGGAGCGGACCGAGTTTGAGTGCAGGACGGGAGGGATCGAATTGTGGGTACCCACACATATGTATATATAATAAAATTTTAGGTTAATTGCAAGTTTCCTTGTAAAATGATCCATTATACTAAATTTCTTCTGATTTTTTAAAAATATATTAATTCTCCCTTATAAATATCATAATATATTACTAGACCCTTCCGTCTAATTTTACCTTTAGTCAATCCTATAAGGATAGTGAAAAAATTAAAATATAATTAGCCTTTATTTTTAATTAATTATATTCTATTTTTGTTTTAAATTTTTTTAAGGTAAAAAAAATTATTTTCATATTTTTGACAAATTTTAAAATAAAAAATAAATAAAAATATTTTTTAAAAAATATTTTTTATTTTTTATTTTAAAAAATAATTTAAGAAGAAATTAAATTATTAATTAAATTATTTCTTCTTAAATTTTTTAATATAAATAAAAAATTCATTTTCATATTTTTGACAAATTTAAAAATAAAAATTAAAAAATATTTTTTAAAAAATATTTTTATTTGTTATTT
>CANXYC011874907.1:0-10501 GCA_948193065.1 Aleurites moluccanus
GGAGTTTAAGAATGATTGCTCTAGCATTTGTTTGAGCAACAAATAAGTGACTTAAAGAAGTCCAAACTTCATGAGAAGTAGAATATGAAGAGACTTCAGCCACTAGAGCATCAGTCATGTTGTGAAGAATCTAGCCTAAAGCCAACTGATCGCGCATCAACCATTCATCATATTTAGGATTAGGTAGTGCAGGATTTCCATTCGATTGGGGAATGGTAGAAGCCGGACATGGAGTTGTTCCATTGATAATGGAAAGAAGACGACTTGCACTCAGAAAAGGAATAAGTTTGGTTTTCCAAATAAGAAAATTTGTTCCATCTAATTTTACTCCAATAGATGGAGCAGTCATAGGAAGAGTTGGGGAGACAAGAGTTGGTTGAATAACTGATGGAGTTGGGTTGGTAATCAAAGGAAGGAAAGATGAAGAAAAAACAGGAGTAGCATCTGTAGATGAAGAAGAGAAAGAGGGATCAGCCATGAATCGTAAGTAAGGTAAAATCTTTAAACTTTTAGGGCTTCTATACCATAAAGACGAATGGTGAAATATGTTATTGCTTCCTTGAATATTTCATCAGACTTTGTTTCCTATTTATAGGAATTTACATACACATAGTTTATGCCTAAACCTAAAAATCTTTCTAATTTAGGAATATTGTACCCCGATATCATTGCCTACAAATCTCCACTATACAAGGTAGATAATAACTGTATTACCATAACAAAAATATATGACAGGATATTTACTTATTTAGGACAATACATAATTTATAGACAATTGCGCTCAATAATTGTGTGGGGAATTTAATATTTATTATTATTACTGGTAGTTGTGAAAAAAATATGCCAATCTGTTTGAAAATCAAGAAATGAAATTAAAATGAGATTTGTTTAAGGTTATTATTATTTGTACAACCTATATTTCTATTGTCATAATATAATTAGTGAGATAAAATAAACTTATCTAAATTATTTTTATTTTTTTTTTGGTGAGATTTCATGAATCAAATGTGGAGAATACTTACATTTAGAGAGATACTAACGAATTTCAAAATAAAATTTAATCTTATCATCTATAAAATAAAAAAAGAATAATTGTAGTTAAAAAAAAAAAAAAACTATTATTATTCCTAATTGTCTCTCATATGTACATAAACCGTAAGACATGTCTCTCCTTCTCACTTATCCTGTTAGACTGTTGTTAATATATATATTCAAGTGTTATTTTTTTAAAAAATGAATTTTAATTTTTTTTTTATAAGAATGAATTTCAATTATTAATTTAACGATTTTTTATAAAATTCAATACATAAAATATTATGAATGATTATTTTTAATTATTAAGGAGAAAATAAATTTAATATAGTATTCATTAATTAATTGTTCTGTAATATTAATTCGTTATGAAAAAATATTTTTAAAATAAATATTAAATGAAAATTTATATTAATGGAAAGTATTTAGTTAAATTTTTTATTTAAATAATATTATAATGAAATACTTTTTATTTTATTTCACTCTTTTAGTATTTATTAGTCTCAAGTTCATTTCTATTTCTATTTTACAATTTTTATAAGAGAATAATTAAAACTTTAATATTTTTAGATTAAATGAGGTTGAAGATAATAAAATAACTAAAATAAATAATAATATTAAAGATATGAATTAAGTGAAAGTTGGAGCTTAAAAATATTTATTTAATAAGCTCATTATTTATTTTTTTATAAATTTAATTTTTACTAAGATTGAAATTTAAAACCTCATATATTTAAAAACAATTATAATAATAAAGAATTATATTTATTATAAATTGTTTTATTTTCAAATTATAACACTAAAAGAATAATTATAACACTAGAGAAAATTTAAATTATAACACTAAAGAATTACACTTTATTTATAATTAAAATAAGTACTCAACAAACAATCAAACAAATATATCTGAAAATAAATAGTAAATAAAATTTATTTAAAATATATTCATTTGGTGTGTTGTGATCAGCAGCAATCTGTGGGAATCACACGAGAGGCCGTGAAAATAGTATTGCCATTTATTTAATTAAGAAATAAAAGTTTAATTGTTGTCCTCAAGTGTCACTCTCCAATTCTTATTAATATGGATATGATTGAAGTCTTAATTAACCTTTATATGATAATAATAAGAATAATAATGTTATTAGGTAAAATAAAAATTTATTCATTTTACTCGCATAAAAGTAAATTTATATGAATATATTTTTATTTTAATTATATTTTATATGAGTACGAGAAATTTATTTTTATTTTATTTAATAATTTCTTAATAATAATAATAATAAAATAACTGACAACTTTTTCCTTACAAATGTTAGTATTTTTCTAAAAGAAAAATCATAAATTCATTTTATTATTATTATTTTTTATACACAGCCTCAATCTTCATAATTTATTAAAATTAAAAGATGATACAATAAAAAGAGCCCATGTAAGAAATATTGCAGTGACTGTAATTATAGCAGTCAATTTTCCTTTATCCTTTCTCAAGACAGTGGCTTCATAGTTTGGCCAAGTGTTCACCATTCCAAATCCTGCTATAAATATTTGGATTAGTAGTCCTTCCAAATTGCTGCCTTTCAGAACCTCTCGTATCCCAAAAATAAACGATACTAAGTTGAGTAATGCAGCCAGTATTAGGGTCACAAACAGAGGAGATGGAACTCCAAATTCAAAGATCCCTTCATCATATCTTTTGCTTTGCTAGTCACATTGAAGCCATAGGTTGAAATGCCTAAGCATTAGAGACAAAATTCAAGAAATCCAAATAAGAAGCCTGTAATTCCTCTTATAGTCCAAATCCTTTGACCATTCCACCACATTTGGAATGTTCCATTAACTAAAACAAAGTCCAAGAGACCCTGCCCATAGGCTCCCACGAAAAGAAACGAATACAAAAGAAACCATGGTTCAGATACCTGCAACGCATTTTTTCCGTTCTCTTAGAAACTTGTAGAAAGCTTAAGCTAATCAATTGTTTATTTATGCACAATAGATGAAATCTTTTTCTTTTCTCTATGCTTATTGAGGTTTTGACCAAGTTTGATCTTAATTTCACAGCTCTGAATACACTTCATTATTACAAAATAAAAATTTATAGTAGCACGTTGATGCTAGCTAGCAAGTGCATAAATTCATATTTGATTTCCATATTTATGCTAAAAAAAAAAAAATCAATAGTAAAATAGCTGAGAACTCTAGTATAATTTTTTTTTTGTAAATTCCATCTTTCCTGCCACTACATCCTCTCCTTTGCCATCACCGAGCCTACCCCATCAGATGTCTATTAAATTCGATGCTACCAATTATCTTTTCTGAAAAATTCAGATTATTCTTCTACTGATGGTTTACAATACAAAATTTCTTTACAATTCTTATTCATATATATATATATAATTGGAGGCTTAAATAAGTTAACGATGATAATAATAATAATAATAATAATAAAGGTAGAATGGCTACTTTTTCCTTACAATGCTCGTGCTAAATCCGGCTGATATAATATTTTCCTAAAAGAAAAATCATAAATTCATCTTGTTTCAATATACAGCCTTCAGTCATTAATTAAAGCTAACAGAAGCTACAATGAAAAGAGCCCATGTCAGAAATATTGCAGTAACAGTAATTTTAGCAGGCAATTTTCCTTTATCCTTTCTCAAGACAATAGCTTCATAGATTGGCCAAGAATTCACCATCCCAAATCCTGCTATCAATATTTGGATTATTAGTCCTTCCCAATTGTTGCCTTTCAGAACCTCTCCTATCCCAAAAATAAATGAAACTAAGTTGAGTAATGCAGCCATCGTTAGTGTCACAAACATAGGAGATGGGACACCAAATTCAAAGATGCCTTGATCATATCTTTTACTTTGCTCATCATCAACTACTTTGCTAGTCAAACTGAAACCATGTGTTGAAATGCCAAAGGACTTGAGGACGAATTCAACAAATCCAAATATGAAACTTGTAATCCCTCTTATGGTCCAAATCCTTTGATCATTCCACCACATTTGAAATGTTCCATTAACTAGAACAAAGTCCAAAAGATCCTGCCCGTAGGCTCCAAAGAAAAGAAATGGATACAAAAGAAACCATGGTTCTGATACCTGCAATGCATTTACCAATTCTCTTAGAAACTTATAATTATCATCAGGCTAATAGAGCATTGACTGAGTTCCTGCCTCGTCCTAGTAATGTAATCAAAATGCATTTCATTAGACCTACCAATCATAGGTTTAACACAAAATTGCATACCTTTGGAAAGACAGAAACTTTGTTCAGTAGAGCTAGCTGGGGCAGAAAAGCATATGTATTAACAGGAATGAACCAAATGGCCCAAAATGCATATTGTAAATAAGTTAGGGTCATCAAAGGACCCAAATATCTGATTCCATAGATTGTTGGGCTGTATTTTGAGAAGGCCACCTCAAATACACCAACAGCCCATCGCTTATATTGATTCAATGCATCAACCAAGCTAATTGGTACATTTCCTAAAAATGCTGGTCTGTTTGGATTGCAAAATATGGATCTCCAGCCTTCACAATGCAACCGATAACCCGTAAACATGTCCTCAACCAAGGAGCCATATCGAAAACCCATCTACACATTACGAAATGAAAAATGTTATTATAAAATCATTGACAAGGTTAGTAAATAGTACTATTGGAGTGGTTTTTAAATTTAAGTATCGATCAGAACTAAATTTAAATATATAAGATCTCAAATTCAAGTCTTCATTAGAACTAAACTAAATTGAGAAATAAAAAATAAATTATCTAGTGATTTTTAAAAATAATGATTTATTGGTTAATAAACTTACCTTGCAGCCCCATGCCGTTTGGTCCTCATAATTGCATGAAGCCATATGATAAGCCAATGCCAAAACTTCTTGGGCCTGAATGGGCTTGTCTACTACATGAAATGGGCTCAATTCAGGGATTTCTGGTGAGAGAAAATTTGATGGGCTACCAAAAAAAGCTCTTCTAGAAAAGAAGCAGCCAGTCCCAACATTATTGGGCCCTCTTAGCCCATCAAATCCCATTGCTTGAATTTCAAATAGACGTTTATATCGACTAGCATATATGTCATTTTTGTTGACTCCTCGAAAACGCTGAGGAAATTGAATGTATGCATTTTCTAAACGAATTTTCGGATCCCAATAGTAACATAGAACCCGAATTAGGGTTTTTGGATCATTGGAGTACATGTCACAATCCACCGTAAGGATTATTGGTGCATTAGTCATTGTTGCAGATACTCGCAGCTTCAAATAATAATAATCATATTAGAAAAAAATCATAAATATATATATAAATATATATATGCATTAAGATTATAAAATAACATACCAGAACATTTAACGCACCAGCCTTAAAGTGATGATGAGAAGTGTTGCTTTTCTCTCTAGAAACATATATAAGATTAGGCATGGAGTTGCCATTGATGTCCTTGTTCTTGTTACTGTCTAATACTACCTGTTTTAAATTGATGCATGCAGTTCTAAGCTATTTAATTTGTTTCTAAAATAATATTCACTTTGTTGGCTAACCAGTGGGATTAAAGAAATAATGTGTATAAAAAATTGAATTTAATAAAATTCAAACCTCGATAACAGTGGGATGATTTTGAGGAGTGAATTTATGAGTCCATTGGTTCAGAACATGACGTTGTTTGTCGCAAGTGATGTATTCATCTCCAACTTCTCCCCTCTCAATAACATGTTCTACTCTCATTTTCATGCTTTCGTACATCATCTAACACATTTAACCTTGCGTAAATATCATTATGATTACAACTATAAAATATTTTTAAAATATATCATCTCTTAGTAAGGCCAGGAATATCGATCACTAACCACAAGTGGACATATCAAACACCACCTTCAGTTTATAGCAGAAAATATCTAAAAATTGTCTTGTACGTCCAAAATACAGCAATCACCATGAGTACCATCTCTATAGAAAATATATATAAAGTTAAAATACAGTGTACCACTACCCTTAACTGTATCTGAATGATTGAATTGATGTCATTATCAGCTGACAACTTGCAGAACTTACTAAAGTTAAAGAACAGGGTACCACAGACCCATTTAACGACTTCACAAAAATTGTTATACTAATGAACTAATAATTGTACCTAATTAAATTTTCTTTTATTACCTTTCAAAGGAAAAGATTGTATTCCAACATCAAGTATTAAACATATTAGAATCATTGTAACATCTCAAATATCTTAATTTTTGTCTTATTTTTAAAATAAAATTTTATCCACAACTTCATAAATTTTCCCAATATAATTTAATTTAATTTAAATAATTAGCAAACAAAATATATATATACACACACACATGAAAGATCATAAACCATATAATATTTTAAGAAATAACTAAATTCGCAACTATTTTTAGATAGATTTATTTATTAACTATCCCAAAGTATTAGAAATAAATGAGAGGAAAAATAAAAATAAAAGCAAATAAATCTATGAAAATATAAATCTGTTTGATATATTGAAAATGCTAATTATTAATTAATAGATTTTATTTTTAAAATAAAATTTACATATTTTTGTTATAAAATTTTTAAATTATTAAACACATTAATTTAATAATAAATACATATATTTATATTCGAATTTCTTTTCATCTATAAATATTTAATATTATATAAATTCATATATAAATAATCTTGAAGACCATATGTATATACCGGCGTGCATGTGATCAGCCAATGCGTATGTACGAGAGTGGGACAAGATATTAAGGAATCACTTTTTTCTTGTTTTACTGGAAACAAGCATTATTATAAAAAAGAGCACACACCACACAAGTTGTCCATCTAGCGTTGTTCTATTCTAGGACTAAAAGACGTGTTTTCGACGTCGTTTGCCCTACTCTTGTTCATTTTGTCAATACGACCGGTCATGGGACCGAATATTAGTTGATATTTTTAGCTATAGTTTCCAGTGATGGTACTAGACGGCGTTTAAGTGTGTATGACGGTAAATTTCTCAAAATCTATATATTTTTAAAAATATATTTTATTGATTCTTAAATTTTTAAAAATATATTATTTTAGATTATATATATATATTTTAACACTTTCAAATTCTTGAAATTCTATTCGTTATATATATATATTTTATAATTTTTCCTTCAAATATATATAAATTATCTTAAATTTTTAAAAATTTTATTTATTATCAATATATTATTACATTTATATATAAATAAATATTTTATTATATAATAATAATACTAAAATTTTTAATTTTTTTTACATTAACCTTATACATTTGAATTTTTTAAAACTATTTTTAATCCCCTAACTTGAAGTTTAGTTCTGCCCCTAATTATTTTCATAAAAATATCATAATATGTAATTAAAACTAAAAATAGTCAAATTTGTAATTAAAGCTATTTAAAAATAAATTAAGAAACAAATAAATAAATTAAGGGCACTTTATGGATTTACCAATAAATAAATAAATCAAGAAACAAAAAGCAAAACCAATTTAAAGCTGAAGTAATAAAGAGTTAATTGATATTGCAAAAAGACTGATTAAGAGTGTTTTACCTTAATCTCTAGAGACTGCTCAGAGGAAGTTATATAATTAGATACAAAAAAGGCTTCAGGGCTCCTCTCTAGAATATTATTCTCTCTGCAAAAAGGTAGCCAGTGAGTTGCAAACTTAGCAGCTTCCATGAAAGCAAAAAGAGTAAGAGCAGAGCCTCCATCATCCGATACATAAACAGAAAGCTTCTCTGTCGGATAATCATAAGCCATAACAGATAAAGCTGTGTTCACTACACTAACAGGCGGCTCCTTGGTGGGATCTGCAGTACAAATAAATACATCAATAGCTGGATAATCATTTCTTTTAATGACTTCATCAAGAAGTTCTGGGAATTCTTTGCGTTGAATTGGATAAAGGCGCGAAGCCTGAGCAGTTAACCACATGAAGCCCAAAACTATATCAGAGATAAAGAAAGTGAAGGTTGTAGAAAAAGAGACAAAGGTTGTGGAGCTGAGGAGTATTTGTGAATGGTGATAAAACAAAACTAAGATAGCTAACAAATAAACTGGGGCAAAAATGCGATTAAAGGGGACAATGGAGAGAAGTTGAGCTTCGTGCAGAGTTTGGTCCGGCATGTTTTCAGGTGGTGCGTAAAAGGATTTGTTGATATGATAGGAGAGGTTTATGGGTGTTTTAATTTATAGGAAGTCGGTAACCGAAGCTGGAAACGTTATTTACTGTATCCGTACTTGGGGGGCGAACTAGAAAATTATATTAAGAGTCTAAGTTAATATAATAATAAATAAATAAAATTTAGGGGTTAATTAAAAAAATTATATATAAATATTAAAAATTTTAGAATTAAAATCAATATAATAACAAATTAAATGATTAAATTAAAAAAAAATTAGATAATAAATTAAAAAATTCACACATATATATATATATATATATATATATATATATATATATATATATATATATATATATATATATATATAAAGATTTTAGAATCAAAATTAATATAATAGTAAATTAAATTATCAAATTAAAAAAATTTAAGGGTTAATTAAAATATATATATATTTTAAATTTTTTAGAGAGGATTATTAATTCCGCCCATGTCCGTGCACATAAAAATATATAAATTTTACGTTCATTCTGGTAGTGTGGCTTAAATTTATAAGAAACAGACAACACATTATTATATAAAGAGATGTACTATCCAATAATTTCTCCCAAAATGCACACAATATGCAAGCAGTGATTTTTTGAATTTAATTTTCTGCCTAATATGAATTATAAAATTTTTCTGCTTATAACTTGACACTTATAATTAATATCTGAATTATCGATTTTTTTAATGAGTGTTAAGTGATTGTTTCATATAAAATATTATTATAAAATAATTATATTAAAAAAATATAAATAAATTAATATAAAAATAAATTAAATAAAAAAAAGATATTAATAGAGTTATATTTTATTATAATTATTTTTATAATAAATAATAAATTAGAATCTTTATTTTTTATTTATTTATTTTATTTTTAAATTTATTTATTTAATATTATTTAAATTTTTAATACTTAATGATTATTTTAAACACAAATAGACAATTACTTATTACTCTTGCTGGCTTTTATCTTTTTCTTGCTAATTAATTAATTATTTAATACTGATAAATCAACCACTAGTTTATCAGTAATGAAGTGGTTTCTAAAAGATCTTGAACTAAATTTATGAAAAATAAAATAATACTGGAAAAATGTTAATAATTTGTGCCGATAATTATCTTAACAATGATATGAGATTTGAATACTGGCACTAAGTAATTCTAATAATTGGTGCCCATAATTATCTGAACAATAATGATATGAGATTGAACATTCACACTTATTTTAAAAATATATATCTATGAATTGGTAAAAGTAAGTATTATAACGGAATTGAGATGGACTGCTGTATATTTTTATGTAATAATTTTTAATGTGTTTTATTTTAATAATTTAAAATTTTTATAAAATTTTTAAAAAAAAATTTTATTTTTAACATAAAAAAATATATCAATAGATTCATTATATCAAATATTATTAAAATATTATTTTTTAAAATTTTTATAAAATTTTTTAAATTATTAAAATAAAACTCATAAAAAATTATTGTATAAAAATGTATCGCAACACTACCTCAATCCATTATAATATTCACTTTATTCAGTATGGTCATTGACTCATTGTACTACCAGTTTGAACTTTTGACTTCAGAAAAATGAAATCCTCTCCTGGGCATTTAACCTTTTGGATGTTTAACTTAAATCTTACTAACGTTAATATATTTATTTTTTTTTATTTAAATTTAATTGAGATTTAAAATTATAATAAATATTATTTTTAATTTAAAATTATTTTTTATTAAATTAAAATAATTAATTTTTATTTAACTATTTATTTTTCTTAACTTAAAATAAATAGAATTACTTTTTAATTATTTAATTTATTTCTAATTTTATATATTTAAAAATTATTTTTATATATTTAATTAAAAAATAATTTTTATTCAATTAAAATTAAAATAATTAAAATATATATTTTTTCTCTTTTTTTATACATATATAATAGACACTTTTAATCAATTTACTAAAATTTAATAGAAAAAAATAGATAAATGACTAAATTTATTGACAAAATTAAAATATAAAAATTAATTGCGCTTCTTTTTTTAAATATTTTATCCCTAAATATTGTCTCTTTTATATACATATATATATATTCTTACTTTTTTATTTAATTAAAATTAGAATATTGAAAAATATATATCAGTAATTTTATGTATAATATTCATACATTATATTTTTATTTATTTTATATATATTTTAATTTAAAATTAAAATAAATAATATTACTTTTATTTAATTAAAATAATTACTTTTTATTTAATTATTTAATTT